>OX415239.1:5942905-6225405 GCA_948330725.1 Sherardia arvensis | reverse complement strand
TTTTCAGTTGAACAACCTAATTTCAAACGCTAAAGAGGATTAATTAATTTAATTTATTAATTATGATTGGCTAATTTTAGTTCAAATCCTTTTTTAAGGATTTATCAACTTGAAGGGTCACGTGGAGCCACACATAAATGCAAGAATATTCTGGAATTTCTTCGTCGAAAATTGCCTAATATATGCTTAATTAGAACTTGAGCGTGCACTGTGATTCTGCGCACGCGGGATTCGTGCAAACCTAAAAAATGAAGAAATATTTACAAGGGGCCGGTGAATCTAAAAATGGACTAAACAAATGGTAACAATTAAACATTGATTAACTAAAATTATTCATAAAATAAAAATTGCAAATTTAGATTTTTATTCAACTCAATCTAATTCTTATTAGTAGAAAATATAAATTCTTTTGCTAAACTCATCATTTCTTCGACGATTGTTCAGATGGTTTTCATATTAAGTTTGACATATAACTCAATGTAAGATTAGTTTTGTTTTTCCAACTGTAGTACCACCTTGTGACATCAACTTCTATATAGTAGATTAATAACCAAGGACAGTGATAGAGTGAACCACAAATCTTGGAAAACCTGCCCTTTTCTCCCTTTCGAGGCAACGTTGTATCCATGCTGTCTGATCTTCACTCATCTTGGTTGCTCTTCCTCCATCGCCTACAGTGCATCAAATTAAGGAACATGCTCGATGCCACAATGGTTGTCATGAAGAAAGAGAGAGAGAAAAGAGAGCAAAGAGAGCACTGTACTAAGTCATCATTAGAATTACTGATGAGTATCAGTGGGAAGAGAGAGAAAAGAGAGCAAGTTTTATGAAAAGTTTGAGTGCAGTTTTGCTATATTTTACGTGCGATTAATAATGTTTGTAATTTCAATTCAGAAATAGATTACGTTTTAATATTTTCTGTTTTAGGTTTATTTTCAAGAATTGAGAAAATGAACTTGTGCGTGCATTGTGATTTTACGTGAGGGATTCGTGCATTCAGAAATAGATTACGTTTATTTTCTGTTTAAGGTTTATTTTCAAGAATTGAGAAAATGAACTTGTGCGTGCATTGTGATTCTGCGTGAGAGATTCGTGCATTGTGATTCTGCGTGAGGGATTCGTGCAAATGTAGAAGATGAAGAAAGATAAAAATGATAATAATGTGGTTGACCTACTTAAAATTTAATTACATTTCTCCATTCTAGCATATGAATATGTGAATAACGCTGGGAACTTTAATTACATTTTACATTTCACCATTCTAACAAAGCATAGCTTAAAATTTTGAATATATTAAGCCCGTCACTCAAGACAATAACGCTGGGAAATATTTTGATTAGTTTTTCAATTCAGAGTATTTCTTGTTTTCTAATAAATATTGTAGTGGTATTTTTTTCCGCTCTATTTAATATTCTATATAGTCAAACCACAGGAAACTATAGAAGAAGATGATTACAGGTGAGATAATAATTACATGTTCTAATACAAAAGGCTCTACTTTCTGCACAGAGAAGTGAAGAGAAAGGAAGAATAAATCATTGGACATTGTTTGTGCAGGTTTGAATGATGGATACCATCTCTTCCTTATCCAAGTATGTCTCAACTATCACCTGCCATCAACATAAATGTTAAAAAACTTGTCCTATGTACCTGTTTAATAAAAAAATACAATGGCTACAAACTCACTTCTTGTGCCCGATTGCCAGAACGAGCAAGTAATTTGTACTGGTTTTCATATATCGACGCCATGTAAACCTGTTTGTTTTTCATTAGTACTAGAGCAAACAACAAGAAATCAAAGTTAATGTAAGTCTGTGCTTTATATGTTCACCTGAAAAGTAGGAGCCAGACCAGGACTCACGAAATATCGACCCTTGGACACTGATTGAACAGCCTCAACCTGCTGCAGTTCTTTCATCAGAGACTCCACTTCTCCCCACTGTCAAAATAGTAGATGTTTAGAATTACCCCTAATATACAATACATATTTACACCATCATATTTTCAAAGCAATTTGCAATGTGTATTTGGACAAACAATCAATGCTTACCTCTGTATCAGCCTGAGCTTCTATAAATCGGGCATCTGGCGAACCTTGACCACCCACGACCGCATCCAAGGCCTCGATTAAGGGATCAGGCTGCCAAAGGAAATGAAAAAAAAATTGAGAATTTCGGAGTGATGATTAGGCTTTTAAAGGGCCCTACTTGAGCATCAAGAAAAAAAATTGGGATTTACCGTTATTTCTTTTAATGACAAGAAAATACGCTCTAGGGAAAAATCCAGCTGATGAACTTTTGCCTCCACAATCTGATCATAAAATGGACAGAATCTCAGAATTTCAGACTGGATATACAATGAACCTTAGAGTTGGCAATGCAGAGGGGAATTCAGATATTACCTGACCAACTTTAAAGAAGGATGCAGGGTCCAAGGTGGCATCCCAAGATACTTCTGTCTGGTGAATCAGAGCAGGTACTCCTTCAACCTACATTTAGTAGTTAGTTTATCCATTATATTCCACGTTGGATTCCTCTAAGTGCTACTTATGAAGTGAAAAATCTTAACTCACCTCAACAAACACGCCAAAATAAGTAATCTTTTTAATACAGCAGCTAACCACATCACCGACACTCAGCTTAGACTGACAATAAGATAAGCAAGAATTTGTCAAAGAAGCACACATAAGAAAAGAATAGAAAGCTTGAGGAAATATGAACTCAACAATGCCATACAGTATGCATGCAAATACTTACCATGAGACTTCTCTTCTTCTCAACCATTTCTTCAGTTTCCTTGGGTTTAGTAGAAAAAATCAGCCGCCTTGAATTTCTGTCAGCTGATGCTACAATCCCTCTGATTTTCTGCAAACAAGGTGTTTTCATATTGCTAAAGTCAACTAACACAACCATTCAGTTCAAAAGGCTTCATCTTTACCTGGCCAACAAAGGATGATAAGAACTTAAGTTTCTGTAGGTCATAAATCTTGAGATAATCTTCAAGCTTCATATCTGGAGAGATCTGGATATCTAATTTATCAACTACTTTTGGCTCTAATATTATATTAGAAGAAGGTACCACGCCAGCTGTATCTGAGGTGCTGATGACACCTAAGCTTTTCCTGTACTTGGATGGATCAATGCCGTTTTTTCTCAACCAAGACTCAAAAGCTAAGAATTTCCATTTGGAAGTAAGATTTCGATATGGTAAAATTCCTATCAAGGAATGAAATGAGACCTGCAAAACAAGAACCAAAAATGAAGAAAGGTTGGATATAAATTTTTAGTGCCATTGTGCTAGCTCATAATTTAGCATTATTAAAACTTACAGTAAATCCTCGGCTACTAGAGCCAACTATTTCCACCTCAACTTTTTCTCCAGATGCAGCCAAATCTTCAGCCTTTTTCCAGTCTCTCGCTTCAAGATCCTATAATCCTAAACTTTCAGATTCAATCCAGACATAAAACTCAGTTAAGTCAAATTTGTAACTAAGAGGATAACTTCCAACCTTGGCAGAAGGTGGAAGTTTCAGCTCTAAAACCTTCTCATTCCTTTCAAGTTCTTCAGGTATTGTTTGCTCATTACTAATTTCAGATGTCGCCTTTAAAGAGGGGTCTAATCTATTGGACAACATACAATTAGAAAAGTAGAAGCAAAAAGGTAAATGATAATTTGCAGCAATAATTCCTACACTTTACCTTTTTGGCCTGCCCAAAAGTGCAGCATCAATGGAGGATACAAGTTCAGATAATCCTGATTTTGTTTCTTGATACGGCTCATCAGTCAAACTGGGACTCAGGGCCTCTCCTCCAGTCTGTACGTTTTGACTATTTGAAAAGCTATCATTTGTCTCTGAGTCGCCCAATTGGCTACTTTTGTTCTCAGAATCAGTACAGGTGGTCAGGGACTCAGGCTTCATCGACAAAGTCAGATCACTAACATCAGTCATTGAATAGCCTGAAAGGCTCTTTTTGCCCTCACCAATGGCACTGATGCTGATAGGCTCAGGCTTCATGTCACTAACAATAGTTTCAAAATCCATACTCAAATCCTTACTATCAGCAGATTTAGCAGCATCACTCAAAGGCTCAGGCTTCTGTAACAATCTCATATCACTATCATTAGCTTGAGAATCATCCAAATTGCTACTTTCATCCTCACTTTCAGCAACAACATTGAGAGGCTCAGGCTTCTGCAACAATTTCATATCACTATCATTACCTTGAGAATCATCCGAATGGCTACTTTCATCCTCGCTTTCAGTAACAACATTCAGAGGCTCAGGCTTCTTCAACAATGTCATATCACTAAACCTGTCCTTTTGTTGTTCTTTCATCATTCTCAAAGACAAATTTGGCCGAAAGCCGAACCTTGATGAATCCTCACTATCATCCTTATAGGACGTTGGTTTCCTTAATATCACATTAGGCACTTTACTAGGACTATTCTTAACTACTTTCGAAACTGGTTTAGTAGGCTTCATATCCTTAACCCTAACTGGTTTCTCATCAGACTCAAAGTTCACTCCTTTCCTGGTAACAGGCCGAACTAAGTCAATTCCACCAATGGAACTAACTACCTTTCTTTCCCATTCCAAATCAGGCAAAGCCTCCTCTACCTTGTCTTTTTTCGATCTCCTGTTCTTCTTCTTCTCAAGTAACTTCTCAACCTCTAGAGGAGTCATCTCTGGATTAGCCTTCCTAGCCATCATCTAGAAAGCAAAAGACGTTCCAATCAGAACAAAGCCTCATTTCCTAGCATGCACTTTTAAAAATCCAACCGACTATTAGTCAGTCAAATGTCTACAACATAGAGAACCACTCAAACAAATTAAACGGAAAACAGGAGACCTAAGCACATTTAAAACAAAACTTCAAGAAAACAAATTTCAATACAATCCATATGAATAACACATATGCAGCAATAGTAAGAAATTCACAACTATCATCATCATCCAAAAATGCAAACAATACATTCAGCAAAGATAACAAACTCAGACAAAAGCTCATGTAGCAGAACAAACAAAGGATTCACCTTGGCCAAGGTTAACTTGGGGTCTTCACCAATCATTCTGCCGAACTTGAGCTCCAGTTTCTCCCACCCATCCATCTCAGAGGGCCCACCTTTAGACGCCAAGACACAGAATTTTCTGGTTCTTGTGGGGTGCAGGGAAATGCTAGAAGTAGGCAAGCAAAATTGAGATGCCCCAGCAGCGGCGGCCAAGATGGTGGCGGAAAGGGAAATGGATTCCATGGCCGGGAATTGCTTCAATCCCAGTTGCAGAGCTTATAGATTGAATCCATGCATTTTATTCTGTGAGAATTAGAATTTTATTTTGTGCTGATATCTTATCTATACTGCAGGTATGTGAGTTCAAGCCGTTAAAATGAAGCAGAAGTTGGATTAATACTTTCATCGTCCCAATAAAATCTCAAAAAATTTTTAAAAGTGAGGGCTATAGCCTATAGGCCTTCCTTTGGTCCTTGGGCCCAAGAGGAGGATTTAGGCCCTTTCCTTTGTGTTTTATGATCTTGGCGGACTTGAAATTTGGGATTTTCTCTTCGAGATCAAAAACCTTGTATATTTTGTACACGTTTTGACTTTTGGATTTTTTTTTTTTTATAACACTTTGGGATTTATGAGTAACACCCAAAATTCAACCAAATTTTGCCACATTTTTTTGTTTTATATTTAAAATATAATTATATTACTTATATTGATATTTAGTTTCAAAGTAAAATTGAAAATTAAAAATATTATTATAAATATCCCGAAAATGATATTTATATTTTTCAAAATATAAATATTTATAATTATTTAATTTTGAAATTGATCGTGTCAAAATTACCTAATCCACTCTAATTTTAATTATTAAGGGACTAGTTCATAATTTTTGAACCCATCCAGTTATAATAAAAATGGAAAACTTGCTTGATCCCAACATTAATTTAATCCGCTCACAAAGGACTCCACGACCTTGTGATTGTCGTCAGCCACAAGACGGAAGTGCGTGGGGGCAGAACTCCCTTCATCTCAGCGGTGCTCTGCTGGTTCCATCCAGGGACATGGTATATCTCGGTATCGAATGAGAAGTAATGTCTCATCCAATCATTTGGCCTTGACAGAATCGAGTCATCCGGAGCAGATCTTCTTTACCCCGTTACGACGATGGATGTTGAACACCCCGGGGACCTTGGTGTTGCACAGATAGTAGAATCTGCGAAACAAGGCAACGCTGCTAGTCACCTCGCTCAGGTTACAAGAGTACATGAAGGCCATCATTACACACACCACGTTGAGATGTACCTGAGCGAAGGAGATGTTGTAGTAGTTTAGGAAGTCGGTAGATAGTGGCGGAAGGGGAAAGGCGAGCTCGTGCAGAAACAGAAATTGGGGGATGCAGGCAGTCTTTTCAATGTCACCATCAAAGGGATCCAGACCGGCGTCGTAAGCCAAAGGGACATATATCCTCTTCACAAGCTCCCGTACCTCCTCGCTCATTGGGGTCTCCTCTGGGTCATTAGGATCGAGAGGGACGGGAGTCCCGTACTCCACAGACACGGTGGAAGTCATCAACTCCTTGCCTCCCCCAGATCGAGGAGGCTGATCTTCAATGTCCAAGGAATGGTCGTCATCAGCCACCGGGATGCGCTTGCTTAGTTTCAGTTGAAGAAGAGAGAAGATGAAGATGATAAGAAGACAGAAAGTGACGGATTTTGGAAAACGAATGAATAAGAATGAAGAGAAGACGAGATATTTATAGAAGGATAGAGAGGGAGAATTTCTCAGCACTGCAAAAAGAAGATCCGTGCCCCAAGAGAGCAATTATGATTATTAAAACGATTGGGGGTTGCGAGACGCCACATGCTACACGCTCGCGAAAGTGAGTGCGCACAGGTGCCTGCATCAACAGTTCCCCAGCATGAGTTCGTGATTGAGAATTTGAGATGAGTTTTCCACGAGAACTCGAAACTCGAAGCGTCACAAACGCGAGATGAACAACGGATGTACTCGACTCGATAACACAAATGTGATCGCTAAAATTGATATTTTATTCATTGACGTGTTTATGATACAATTGGTGTGTTTTTACATAATATATACTAGGAAATTCATGTTTCACGTAAAATGTACTATATAAATTTATCATAAAATAAATTATTTATGATTTTGACTGAAAAAACTTGATTGTGATAATTCGTAATTCGACTCAAACTCGACATAACGAGTTTAATTCGAGCGATACTCGAATCAACTCGCTCGATAAGCAATCCTAAACAAACATGATTAAATTAATATATAAATTAGGTAATATATACGTACAAAATCATAGTTGGATCCCCGAACAAAAAAAAAGGAGAAGGGCTGAGAAACAAAAATACAACAAAAAATGGACTCATCATATCCTAAAGGAAAATAGTCGAATCAAGAAAGGCCGAGAAAAGAAGATGAAATATACGTAGCAGCATCAATCGATTGAGTTTCCAGATATGTATTCATTGATCCTCGGCGGCCGCGGCATCAGACTCTCCTTCAGCCTTTTCAGCAGCTTCTTTCTCAGCCTCGAGCTTGGCGGTGATCTCCTCCATGGCAGCTGCATCTGCACTGTTTCTCAGGGAAGTGGCTTTGGTGAGGTGATTGTAGGAACCCTTTTCCTTGAACAACTGGGAGAAATGGGGTTTGCAGTACAGAATCCCATCAAGTGCAGCAAATGATGAAGGTGTCAAGAAACATCCACCATGGGCACACCTGAAGCATGTTTTGTGGAAGAATTCCCCCTCAACTGTAACCTACACCCGCATTCAGATACATAGCTTTTGTTAAATGATTCAGACATTTATGAAAATATGTTTTACTGATTTACCAAGTAGAGTAAATTTGGATTTTTAAAATATGTTCATAACTTTACGTATCTAAAAGATCAGTTTAATATATATCAGGATCATCCTGATATTGGCAATATCAGGCACCAATTAAATAACGACACATCATCTTTAACTAATTTATGATTGGGCCACGTGTTCAATCATTACCCAGACGAGTTTAGGCATTCTAAATTAGGGTTTTAGAACTTTACTAAAAATATTTTAACCAATTAAAACATTACAATTGTACACGTGTCGTTATCTTATTGGTGCCTGATAAGGCGTATATCAGAATCATCCGGATGAATGTTTTTCTCCTAAAAGATTATTTACTCGAAAATAAAGTCACAATGTTTACAAATTTTGTGGTTATAAGATGTTACCTTTTCCAATGGATAAACGGTTTTCTTGCAAGAAGCACACTTTTCTTGAGTGCCAGAGAACATTGAGGACATCTTGCTAGGAGTTCGATTCTGCATATATATTCATCACCACAAAACATATTAAAGTTCATCTTTACAAAATTAAATGGAGTAAATTTCTTTAAAAAAAGAAGTGAAATTAAGTAAAGAATTATACATTATCCAAATTACGTACCAGTCCATTTGGCTTCGGAGCTGATCACGTACGCATGCAAAGGTAAAGAATAGCTCGTTAATTTCCAGATATAAATTAACAGCCATATTGACACGATGAAGAATATATATAATATATGGAAATGAAATACAATTTATACATTTTAAATAGTTGAAAGTTTTGTTTATGTTAAATATATGAATGAAATTAACTCACATGACTTGTTAACAATGCCCTTCTCCTTTAGCATTTGTTCAAGATGAGGCTTGCAATACAACGCCCCTTCTTCATCAGAGGTCTTAGAGTAGTTACTCATCTGCAACACATATAAGGGTCGATCCATTCATAATTATCGGAAACACGACTCTTATTAAAATGTAACAGATTTATAATTATCAGAAACACGACTCTTATTTACCGTGAGCCTCCCATTACACTGGCAGCATCGGAAACAGGTGTTGTGATAAGGTACTCCATCAGCGGACATCATTTCCGCGAAATGGACAACCTTATCGCATGCCCTGCATTTCTGCACCGTGCCACTGAAAGACATTTTTGTTTCTGTGCCTTGATTGCAGAAAATGTTAGAGAGATGAAACTAATATCCTCGTGAACAAGAGCAAGTGGATTATATGATCTATAAGAGGCCCTCCTTCATTTGCAATGAAAGTAAATGAGTGGAAACTAATGAATTACCATTAGTTTATTAAGTTTTAAGGGTAAAATAGATTGTTGGAAAAGCGATAAAGAGGGCCATTTTTTGTGCCATCAAAACACATGGGGCATGAGTACAGTACTATAAATAGAAATTATTCCCTTTTTATAAGGAAAAAAATACCATGAGAAATATCAAGATGGTTCCTGTTTATGTCTAGAATAGTGTGAGTGTTTTTTTAGCAAAAATATTATAATGACTTGTTTGCGTGAGTTTATTTTTTCTGATCCGAACCGAACTGAATTGAATTGAAGGAAAAATTAATATATTGAAAATAGAATCAGTATATCTAAATTTACCTGAATATGATAAAATTATATTTTGGTAAACTGAACGGAACTGAATTTAACTAAACTGAATTGAATTGAATTGAATTGGACTGAATTCAATTGAGTTAAACTGAACTATTATACCTATAAACTCCGACAACCAGGGCTTAAATCACTCCATTATTATTTTACGAAGATAAATGGTCATAAATTTCAATAATGTGGATATCTTTATCACTTTTGTATCAAACGATTATGGACATTTTTCACTAAAATCACGTGGTCATTCATCATTCAAAAATTCTAATTACTCTTATCCTTTGTGATTAGAAACTCAAACTCCCTGTTCTATTTAGCCAATCTTTTTACCAGATGGAACTAAATTGGATTGAGATGAATACGACTGAACTAAACTAAACACATTAAAACCAAAAGATCTTTGCAATTTGAAATGAGGGAGGATGTGGAGAAATTTATCAGCCCAATCAAACATTATTCTCTCGAATCTTGGTTGGTAGTAAAATAATGCCTTCCACCGACCACAATAGTATATACTATATATGATGGTTATAATTTATCATAAGAGACATTTGTCTTCAATTCATTTATTTATTTTTACCTTGATTGAAATCTTTGAATAGTTTAACATTATCAATTTGCCTCTTTTGCCGTGCATTCAATTTGCTAATCAATTGTTTTTTGAAGTAATTATTTTCTTTTCCTGAATGTAAAACCCAATTGAAGAACAGAGAAGGAGATATGAGCAATTCTTCAACTTGAACTAATTATAAATTATATATGCTATTTGATCTTGCATTGCATCAACCTGGATTAAAATCCCCATTTCAATACATATATAAGTTATATAGCAATACACCAGATCTAGCAGAGATTAAAAAAAAACACAGATCATCAATATAATATTTAACATATAACACTGACACATATATAATAATCTGTCACAATTAAGCAGACACAAACTGGTGCAGAAACTCCTTGTGTTTATCATCCTGCTGCCGGCTATCCTTATTCCTGCTGCAATTGCCAACGCTCTCCGATCTCTTCGCTCCGCCGCCGCCGCCGCTGCTGCCGCCATTAACGCCTTTTCTTTCAGCATTCTTCATCGCTGCAGCAGCTTGTTTCTCAATCCTCCTCATCGTCATGTACTCTTCGAGAATAAAAACATCCATCTATCTATGCTTTTAGTGCTATGTTTAAAAATGGTGTGAGTTTGAGTTTATGAAGGGAAGGGGATTGAGGAGCGTGATATATATAGTGCCTTTTGTGGTTGTAATCTATGTGCGGTTTTTGAAGTTTAAGAACGATGTTTTGTGTAATCTATTGGCAGGAAAACCGTGTTTATTATGACTCTCGGATTGAGGCGGTCTAGACCATTGATTTGGGTGCATTGCTTAAGAAGCCTCTATATAGACACGTGTTTTCCGATGCCTAAAACGGTCCAAATAGAATGTCTTTGTAATTAACTGATGATAATAAATTGGTGTACCATGTTTGAATGGATCCTTGTTCTCTCCGATCTCTCTGAATTTTATGTATTTTATTTCACTTTAGTTCTGATGAAAGATAATTAAATTAAATTCAGCTTCATGTAGCCATACTATTATTCATTACTTTCAATATACAATTTTTTTACTTCAATTTATTTCAATTTATTTAGTTCAAGTAAGCAAAATTAAACTAGCATAACGTGTACCCTAAAACTTGATCTAATGCATTAAACTAGTATAACATGTCCTATCATGATCTAACACCAACTTGGCTCTGGTGTTCTCGTCCAACATCTCGAAACAGTGTCACACTGCCAGTACATGATTTCCGCCGAGCTGTCTCCATCTACATCAGCCCGATGCACTACCTTATCCATAACCTGGACCGTGATGATCACTGCATCACATCCAGCAGGGTGGTCCAGGATAGGGATCATTCGCTCCAAACGTAATCAGTTGATCCTGGCTAAGCCTTCGGCTTGCCGGAGTACGTTCGGGTGCCACCCGACATCTCGCCTTCCTCTGCAAGTCAGAGCTCCCGCCAGCATTGCCACCGATGATGGTAAGAATATCCTTTGTTTCCCTTCATGCCGCGTCGGGCTCATGGGAAGACCCCTCGTCATACTTGGCTCTTTTGCCATCGTGCTTCTCCGCGCTGGCGACCTCTTTTCCTTTACTCATGTCCGAGCCGCCACCTTGCCGCTACCCTGATCGGGACCCCCCGATCGATTGGCATATGCCGCCTTGTTATAAGATTTGGTCGTCGCCGCGAACTGCTTTGGATGGCCCTTCTGGATGCACGACTCTATGGCCATCCTCAAGTGGACGCACTCCTCGGTGTCGTGGTCGTGATCGTCGTGGTACTCGCAGAACTCGGGGTTACGCATGTTAGGCGGGGTCTTCATCCGGTGGGCTGCCGGGATATATGATGTCTCTGCTAGCTAGGAAAATCTCTCGTTGGGTCTTAGTCAAGGGGGTGAAAGTCATTTCCTGGCAGGTTTTGGGCCCAACCGGTCCTTATCAACGCCTTATCCCTACGAACTGGCGGGTCTTCACTTGCCGGCTTCCTCCTTGACCAAGTGTGGTTAAATTCTGGCTTCTGCTTTTTTGTATTTTGTCGGCTCTATGAAACATCTCCACCACCACATGGATCTCGTCCAATATGTGCACTGCCCGGAGAAATAACTCTATGCCAGTACCTCGTGGTCCAACCCTTGCATGAAAATCTCTGTCAACCATCGTGGGTCCCCTCACTGCACCACCCAGTTGCTCTCCTTGATGAAACGCTCGTAATACTCCATCAAACTTTCCCCTACCGAAGCTCAATGACGAATCTTCATCAAATGTTCAGTCGTATTGGTGAACTTCCTTTTCTGCATGAAACGGGTCAAAAATAATTTCTTGATCTGTGAAAAGATGGACATGCTCCCGTTGTCCAGGTTAGCAAACCACACCCTGATGGGGAACCTGATTAGGATTCCATGAAGTACTTGGAATTGCTTATTTTCTAAAATATTCTATTTATTTTATATTCCTTTTGTATTAGGATTCTATATTCTATAATAAGGGGAGATTTTCCTACTAGGATAGGGATTTATTTTCATCTATAAATATTGTAATTTGTGGAGGAATTAGAGGAGAGGAGAGGAGATTTTGAGATTTATAAAAATTCAGAGTATGAGTTTTAAACCAGTTTTCCCGGAGGTGTGATTGCCAAAGGATTTATATATATTTTTCGAGGTGTGATTGCCAAGATTAATTATATATTTTGTTACGAGTTCTTTTCCCAACGCACGATTCATCAACGTAGGAGCACTACATCATTTTTGGTATCAAGAGCAAGGTCGAACATGGTGAACTCGGAGTGGCTACACAGTCATGATCCTCCAAATTTTGAGGGTAAATTTTCCCCTCGATTATTTGAAGATGAGTCTTTATTAAATCTTAGTAGAAGGATTATCAGTGCTCCAACAACAATTTTTCAGACTACAGTGAATTGTGGGAGGGAGTACAGAAAACTCATCATTGATGAAAGTAGCAATATCAAGTGGTTTCAGAAAGTTCAATTGAGAGATTTGAACTACAAACCGAACCACATCCTGATAAACAGAAGATGTTTAGTACGCATGAAAAAGGGTAGGTACTCAGATTCTGTTTGGTGTGATGTTGTACCTACGAGAGTTACTCATATTCTCTTAGGTCGTCCTTGGATGAATGATCATAATATTTTGCATAATGATCATGCAAACACTTACTTTTTCGACTTCAACAATGAGCATATTGTTTTAAAATCCTTGAGTCCGGAAGTTATGAAGAAGCTAACGAAGCCAACCAGCGCTGCGGGGGTAAGGATCGAGAAGGTTGAAGAAGCGAAGGACGATAAAAATGAGCATAATTCACCATCATCTGTGAAGGTTCAACAACAGAAACCATCCTCACTTCAAATGGATGATCCATCACAACATTCACAGCTTAAGATTGAGCCACATCAACGATTGGAAGATCAAATTCCTGGACACCATCAATATCAAGATATGGAGGTGTTTAATCGATGATCAATCGAGCATATTCGACCAAGGATGGAATGTATACATCAGCGTTTGATGAAAAGAGAACTGAAATTTCATAAATTCATTGTTAGACCTTTTGATGGGTTTGGGATTCAAGCATGTCTTTTACGTTGGAAGTATCTTATTCATTGGAAAGGACATCCACGCAAGGAGTCAAGCATTGTTTTAGATTTGCAGAGTTCTTCCACAAAGATTATTTGTTATAATTCGTCGGAGTCGAATTTTTTTCAAGAGGGGGAGAATTATGAGGAATGGAAACAATTATTTTCCAAAACTATTCATGGAAACTGAATTTCAGTATTATCGATCCAAGCAACCTTGTACGGTTCAGGATGTGGTTTGGTTTGTAGTTCAAGTCTCTCAATTGTACTTTGTGAAACAACATTAATATTGCTACTTTCATCAATCTGTACTCCCTCCCACAATTCACTATAGTCTGAAAAATTGTTGTCGGGGCACTAGAAATCCTTCTGCTAAGATTTAATAAAGAATCATCTTCAAATACTCGAGGGAAAAATTTACCCTCAAAATTTGGAGGATCATGACTGTGTAGCCACTCCGAGTTCACCATGTTCGACCTTGCTCTTGATACCAAAAATGATGTAGTGCTCCTACGTTGATGAATCGTGCGTTGGGAAAAGAACTCGTAACAAAATATATAATTAATCTTGGCAATCACACCTCGAAAAATATATATAAATCCTTTGGCAATCACACCTCCGGGAAAACTGGTTTAAAACTCATATTCTGAATTTTTATAAATCTCAAAATCTCTTCTCCTCTAATTCCCTCACAAATTACAATATTTATAGATGAAAATAAATTCCTATCCTAGTGGGAAAAACTCCCCTTATTATAGAAAATAGAATCTTAATACAAAAGGAATATAAAATAAATAGAATATTTTAGAAAATAAGCAATTCCAAGTATTTCATGGAATCCTAATCAGGTTCCCCATCATTATTTGTGATAATATTCGACAACACCGGTTGATGAGAAATCTTATCATTTATGTATTGAAAGGTTGAAAAGGAAAAACTGGTGCGAAGAATGTGGTGAGCTGTCAACCAATCCATTGACCAGGATTTTGAGCTTCCGAAAGTCCAGTTTCTTACCATAAACCCAAACCTGAATTGCAATTCCATTTTTGTGGGACAGTGGGTCTGTGTCGTTAATTGGTGCCGTTTTTAAGAACATTCCAAATTAGGAATCTATCTGCAATCAGTTTCCTCATTTGCTGCATTCAAGAACCTGATCTTGTTCATCTTTTGTTATTCATGTAACATGACAAACTAATGATTATAAATCCGACTCGATAAATTTACACGGGAGAGTCGACAAGCTTTTTCTCTCCACCCCTTTTACTCCTCGAAAACACAATATCGCTGACTTCGCTGGGGAGGAGATCGCAGGCCACCGCGCTGTGTCGACTCTTCCCCTCCCGTACACATAGTTTTAGCCTAAACTCCCTCACCTTTACCCCTCACCGGAACTGTTCTTCTCTACCGACAAATGACGGATCTGTTTTCTTCAAATCACCGCTTAATCTCGATCTCCAATATAAATTTCAATGACTCCACCGGTCCACGACCGTGACCACGAAGGTAACGACCGCCAGGAGAGCTCGCCGGACATATCGATCGATCCGATCAGCAAAAATCCGGCGCCGACGAGATTGTTTAATTCTGCGGAAAAGGTAGGTGTTGAACAAAGGAGAATCGATCTGGAAGCTGTTAGAAATAAGGTCAAATATTTGAACTAATTTTTATCTGTCAAACTTAGTTTTACCGACGGGTACTTGTTAATGTTCGATTTAAACTTTGGTTGGCTTCAAGTCTTGATTATAATAAACATGAGAAATCCAAGTCAAAATAGTATTCTTACGTACTTTTGGCGATTCCATCTCAATATAAACTAGACTTGTGGATCATGAGAGTTTGCTTTTGCAGCTTTTCTTGTGTTAGATAATTAATTATAGGCACTTAACACTGTTAGAACAAGCCCTGAAACACAATCAGGAATCCGTTTTACCCTAAGATGACCGTGACGTGATTAAGGGTATGTAATGCCAGTGCTTTGAGTTTGATGGGTAGTCAAAATCAGGTAATCCCCTTTTACCCAGGGATGACCACAAAGTGATGAACTATCTCAGCATTTGTTAAAATGTTCTATGTTATTTGGAATTTGTTAGCTAGTTATACCCGGATTGGTTAGTATTTGCCAATAATATTGACCTTATCATAGGGGATATAGGTTGGATGTGGTCTTTTTGCAAAATCATTTTGACTAACTTGGGGAGTATCCTTGCCCATTTGTTTTGTTCTATCTCTCTTAAACCGTTAGTTGGATATCTAGAACTTCAACAAAAGGACAGTCTCTGGTTATATTCGCAAAACCCCTTCTTTTTCCATACATATCGAATTAAGATGGAGAACTTTGAGATTCGGCCACATTATTATTCTCTCGTTACGGACACAAATTACAACCGCTCAATTCCAAATGTACGAGAAATTCAGCTTCGAAACAGGTTGGGGCAAAACATACATAAAACATTCTATCAAAAGATTTTTGATACCCATGCTATTGGCGGTAGCCAGCTCAATGGATCTCTCTATGCTTGAAGAATTCACAGAGTCAGAGAAATATTATTTGAATATTAAAGTGTCAGGTTCCTTCTGGTACCGGGTGAGGGTGGAGAGCAGATATCTGAGCTCAAGAGTGCATAAAACTCGAAATTAACCATCATCATGAGTATCAAACTCATCACAAGGATTGAAACCAAAACAAAAAAATTATGCACTGCTCTCAAGAACTCCTTTGATACAATATTTAATTGAATTGTTTCTTTGTTAATGAGATTGAGATTGCTAATAATGTGATGAATAATATCTTCCGGTAATTTGAATTGCTCTCTCTTAATTATTTTGCTCATCTTCTCTTTCTCTTGCTATGATAACCTTTGCTGCAAATATTCAATAAAGTATATATTAGGCAGATGTAGAGTATTTGTTTTCACTTTTTATTTAAAGAAAAAATTGTTTCCACTTGGCCAACGATCATGCACATATTTAATTTTTAGAAAAAGAGAAGGGTTAGGTACATTTTTTTTTAAGTTAAAGTGAAAAGCTATCCCAATATTTATTTTAAAAGGAAAATAACAATATACGTTTAAGCCAAAAATTAACTTTTTTAAAAATTTAAAACATCATTTTGAGGCAAAAATATATAAATAAAAGGGATAAGTCAAAACAAACGTAGCAAATGTATACATAGAAGTATGTGTTTCTTAAGTGCAACATTGTTACTATTTTAATCTTTCTTCATTTGTACGTTTGCACGAATCCTACACGTATAGAACCACAATGCACGCACAAATTAAAATCTTTTTCTCAATTCTTGAAATAAACCTAAAACAGAACACATTAAAACTAGCTTAATCTATTTCTGAACAGGAATTACGAACAATATTTTAATTGCATCTAATAATAGTAAAACAATTGCACTCAAAATTTTTTATAATACATTCTCTTGAAACAATTGCACTCAAAATTTTTTAGTTTGACGCACCGTAGGCGATGGAGGAAGAGCAACCAAGATGGGTGAAGATCAGAGAGCATAGAAACAACGTTGTTCACAACTAATCTCTGTCATGACATAAATTCATTCAAGATCTGTGGTTCACTCTATCACTGTCCGTGGTTATTAATTTGCTGTAGAAGCTGATGTCACAAGGTCGGCAAAACAAAACCAATCTGACCTTGAGTTATGTCAAACTTAATATGAAAACCATTGGAACAATCGTCGAAGAAATGCTGAGTTTAGCAAAAGAATTTATACTTTCTACTAATAAGAATTTGGTTGGGTTGAATGAAAATCTAATTTTGCGTTTTTGATTTTATAAATAATTTTAGTTGATCAATGTTTAATTGTTACCATTTGTTTAGTCCATTTTTAGATTCATCGGCCCCTTGTAAATATTTCTTCATTTTTTAGGTTTTCATGAATCCCGCGTGCTGTACACGCACAAGTTCAAAAATATTCTCAATTCACTAATCATTAAGCACATATTAGTTAATTTTCTATGAAGAAATTCCATAATATTCATGCATTTATCTGTGACTCCAAATGATCCTTCAAGTTGATAAATCCTTAAAAAAGGATTTAAACTAAAATTAGGCAATCATAATTAATAAATTAAATTAATTAATCCTCTTTAGCATTTGAAATTAGGTTGTTCAACTGAAAATGATTCATTTCATGGTTTGGTAAAACGAATAAATGATC
This sequence comes from Sherardia arvensis, assembly GCA_948330725.1. NCBI lineage: Eukaryota > Viridiplantae > Streptophyta > Magnoliopsida > Gentianales > Rubiaceae > Sherardia > Sherardia arvensis. Next base: position 6,207,618 of record OX415239.1, on the reverse strand, counting down.
ATGTTATCACAAATTAAACCCTAGGATCAAGTTCATTTCGATTTAGGTGAATCATTTCATTAGTTAGGTGGTAGAGTTGTGCTTCTTTGTTGATTCGATCACTTAAATTTCTTCTTGATTTAGATGAGAATTGAAGTTCTTATTTCTTACTTAAAATGTGTAATTACTTAGATTATGATGGGTTTCACCCGGGTAGCTATACCTTTCTTATGGTTTTGGGATCCAATAAACCCTTTGCAAGACCATCTATGATCATCATTTATCATTGTTCATTTCATTGTTTTTTTCGATAAGTCCCTCCCTCCTTTTCTCCCTCCTATGAACTTTTAATGAATACCAAGAGGTTGAGTAGATCTGAATTCTTTCATATATTAATATAAACTCAAACATTTCAGGAGACTTTAATATAAAGTTACACAGCTAGGTGCAGACTCGGTCCTTGTAAAAACAATAAAACAAATCGATGCCGCGTTCATTGGTATGTTTTTCGGTAGCGCCATGTTCCCCGTGATGGCGGATTCAGAAAAACATTTAGCGTATGGATGAGTTGCACTGAAAATGGGGAACGTAGTGAATTAATATACTGAAATAGTTAAAAGTTTCAAAAACTCAATATTATCGGCTATTTTGTCAATTTTTGCTATGGTTTGATGGAGAATTAATAATTCAAAATAGGTTAAAATTTCCAAATTCAATAATTATCAGTTATTCCGTTAACTTTTGGTATACTGAAATAGTAATATATACTAGAATATTTGATTTCCAAGTAAAGAAGTAGGCAGAGTGTACCTTTGAGTCCAGACTTCAGAATCCCATAGAGGCTAGGAAAATCTTACTGAGAAGTATTAGAGAACTTCAAGGTGACCTTTCTATATCGTTTGCTCATAAGTATAAAGATAGAGGCTAATATTTTAGCCGACGCACTAGCCACAATAGCAAGCAAAGATAAAAGAAATTATACATTTACTTTTCAGTCATTGCCAAGGGAATTTAAGAGTTTAGTTGTTCTTGATGTAATGGAATTTCCCTATATCGGAGTTTAAATGGTTATTATTTGGACTTGTTACTGTTGTTTCAGTGTTTTGATTTCAGGCGACAAGACCAAAATGAAACTGAATATGGAACCAAGCAAGGAAGACGCAATTCTGGAAATCAAAAAAGAATCAATTGCAACCATGTAGCATTGGTGAAGAAGCACCGCATTTATGGACAATGGAAGTTGTACATCAAAACTAGTCAGGATAGTTTCAAGAGCAAATATCTTATTTTTATAACTCATCATTACCTGGTTTAGTTCAACATGGATCCCTTATTCGTGGCTAAGTTGTGTTTTGCGTGGCGATCACTAATCAGCTCTGAATATAAAGTTATCTCATCTGTTAAGTTGAGATTTGCTTAGCAATACCTAAGTTGCTTGCGAGAGTAGATTAGAACTAAAATTTTGCACTTCTTATTGTACTCAATCTGCTGGTACATTGTATTGGAATGAGATTTGTTCAATCACAAAAGAAAAAGAAATTTTATTTAATTGTAGATTAAGATGGCACATGTCAATTTATATTTAAATATTATTTTTGAAGAAGGGAATGAAAGATTTTATATGCTGACCTACTAGATAAGAAAAAAACATAACAATATCTGCCAAACTATCAAGGAGTAATTTCGTCATTCTTTCAAGTAACAGCGTTTATATAGAATTACTCCAAATTAAAAGTATTGTAGTGCTTTCGACTCTTTCTTTTTCAAAAAAAAAAACATAGAAGGAAAAATGGACCATAGTAGTTTGTTTAAAATTTATCATTTTTTATTAATAAAGTCTATTTGGCAATGTCTCATCATAGACCATCTAAACATGCATTGAGAAAAATATAAGGATTATTTACTCACGAGATTAATATTATGAATGAATGTTTAAATTTTTTTTTACTGAACATAGTAGCTAGAGGTAGGAACTCTCCACCAATTGGTAACATGAGGGATTTTAGGTTTATGATAGATACACTTTAACTTCAGGATATACTAATGGTAGGAAATCAGTACACTTGGACCAGCAATAGAATCAAAGAGGACAAATTACTGCAAAGATTGAATAGAGGAATGTGCACAACAAACTAGATTAGCCAATTCTCCCATACATTTATTCTTGTTCTAACAGAACTATTTCAGACCACAACCCATTACTGATTTCCATCCAAGATGAAAATGAGTAGCTTCCTAAGCCAGTCAGATTCCAGTAGACGTGGATCCTCAGACTTGAGTTTATCGGTTTGGTTAGGGATATTAACAGGAATCAGCCAACTTAATTTACTGAGCATCGCAAAAAAAATTGCAGTGTTTATGACTCCTGAAAATTTAGAAAATATTTTACATTTATAAGTGTTCTTTAATAAATAATTTAGCTTAATTTTGTTGACATCTTAGTTTTATTTTCACCACTTGGTAAGAGGCGGATCAACTTGTAGGCAGGGGCAGGCGTGCGCCTGCCCTCAAATCCGTCGAACAGCCCCGGAACAGTAATTTCTGTTAAGGCACGAAGGATTCAACCTGCTAGAATATTATTTTAAGACAAAACATTATTTACGTAAGAAAAACATTAGCTGCTTGTCAGCCTCTTCACAATCTTCCAACAAGAATTTTCAGCCTGTCCTGAAAAACATTTCTGGATCCGCCACTGCACTTGGTACTCTAAATTCTCAGAGACGAGCTTGGTCTCAAGGGCGGAGGAAGGGGGGGACTGGGTGGGGCCCGGTCCCCCTCAACATTTAAATTTTTTCTAATTATAGGGGTTAGTTAAATTTTAAATTTGTTTTGTTAGGGTAAATTGTTATATGTGACCTCTCTTATAATTTGTTTTTTACTTTTTTACCACTGAAAATATAGAATGATGAGTTATAAAAGGAGAATGAGACCATAATTAGTATAATATTATGTAATTACAATCAAATACAATTACAATATGATTCTTTTAATTCTTCTTAAATATAGGAATAATATAGTTAAATTGTATATTTTTTTTCTTTAAATCTCGACTGATTACAATTTCTTGTTAATAGTAATCATATATCAATCCAATATAGGAATAGATTTATTTACTTTACTTTTTTTGAACAAATAAGGTAGTTTAATTTCATTATGTTTAATAAGCCAATATTATATTAAAATATTGATTGGCAATATTATAATTTGAGTAAAATTATGAGTAGCCTTTTATGAATATTAAAAATATATATAGATGTTATAAACTATATTTCCAAAATTTTTAAAAAACTTCTATTTAAAAGCAAGAAAATCAACAAAAGATACTTGATTAATTCTCTCGTTTTTTCCCTCTTACTTTTTATATTTCAGTTAGTTTGAATTCATTAATAGGATCTTAAGTTTGAATTCATTAATAGGATCTCAAGTTTGAATTCATTAATAGACTTTCGGAGAGTAATGTGCGACTTGAAAAATATAGTAGTCCATATAATGATGTTAAATTCATCAATTTTATATATTTATCTACCAATATTTGTCTTTAATTCTCTATTTTTTTAACATTTCAATGAATTGTCGTATTTTATATTATTTCAATAGTTAATTCAAAATTTTAACTTCCGGCCCCCTCATGTATAATTCATAGCTCCACCCCCGCTTGGTCTATAAATGCTATAGATGCATAAACGAGATTAAAACCATTGCGTAAAACATCATCAAAGGCAATAGACCATACTATTTTCTCTCTCCATACCTGGTTCAATGCCTACTTCACTCTATAACAGTGTGCAGCATTGCAAGCATATAATGCGTCGGTACCAACATCGGATCTCGACAATGCATATATAGGACCTGTCAAGTTCATATTATAGAAAAATATTCTTAATTAATTTAATCTCAATTCAATTAAATAAATCTCATTTCAGTTTCATTAATATCAGTTCAGCTTAAAAATTCTAGTTCAGTTAATTTAATTTTAATTCAACTAATTTAATCTCAGTTCATCAGCTGGAATAATTAGAAATTAATTTGATTTAATAAAACAATTTCTTTTACTTTATTTATTTGTTTCAATTGGATACAATACATTGAATGATTTAAGCCCTGTTTGTGGACCTTATAAGTAGATCATTCCAGTTCATTTCAGTTCAGTTTACTTCAATCCAATTGAATTAAGTTAGAATATATTTGAAATAAATTCAAGTAATTTTAGACACATTGATTCTATTTTTGATACATTAATTTTCAATTCAGCCCAATTCTAAAAGTTCAACACGAAAAAAGCTTACGCAAATTTTAACTCAAGCAAGTACAAATTAATTGATTTTAGCCATTATTCTCATTCAGGTTATATTGATTTCAGTTCCCGTTAAATTCATCTCAGTTCAACCAAAAAAATCTCAATTAAGTTAAATTAATCTCAATTCAACTATAAAAATTTCAGTTAAATAAAATTAATCTCATTTCAGCTAATTTCAACACAACTTGATAGGACCATAGTTCTTAAAGAATAAAACCATACGATACTTCAGAAACACAAATAATGGGGGAATAAAACCATACGATACTTGAGAAACACAAATAATGGGGGAAATTTTTGACACATTTTTAACATAAAAAACTACTACATTTTGAATTGGAATTTATTTTATTCTACTATAAGTTTGGTATGAACTAAATTTTTTACTCGGTTTCCGTACGTGAAGCTGATTTTTCATATGGTTCCTCTTTACGCTTATTATTAATATAAACTATTGTCTGGTTTCTAAAATTTTTTAAATTAGAATGAACATGTTATTAAATTAAACATATTTTTAAAAATATATATTATTTTGGTTATCATATTAAACTCGTCATATATTATTCATAAATAAAATTATAAATTTCAACACCTTATTTGCTCGGTAACAAATCCTTGACAAACATGTAGTTAAAAAAAAAGAAAAAATAAAGACTATCATTTATATTTATAAGATAAAAATTTCTGACTAAACTAATTACTGGAATACAATTTTTATACGTCGCATAAATTTTGCTATAGAATGTGTATAATATATTGCATAGGATAAGGTGAATCAACATGACTTGTTGAATACTCTGCCACCTGATGGATAAGTAAATCTGAATACTATACCAACCTATACTTAACTTTGAAATCGCTTTTATGATGATCTTTAATTTTTGGAATTTCGTCAAACACAATTCCAAAGAAAATTAAAATTTCGTCAAACACAAGTTCAGAGAAAATCAAGGACTAAATTCAAGTGAAAGGAAATATTTTGAACACCATATCAAACTAATAAATTTGATCACGAAGGAAATAAAATCTTGGTGAAAAATAAAAAATCCTTCTTCGGGGAAGTCCAAATAATTGTTATCGTAACTAAAAACTAATGTAGTTTTTGATAATATAAGGAGCATCAAGAGATCAGCCTTATGTATTGGAAGACCATCAAAGTTAAAGTAATTATAATTATACATATTTAAATACATGGATTCATGTCAAACTCACATCACTTCCGAGAAAACCTAACTAGATCTACAAAACTTTTATAAGTGGCGATAAGCTATATTTTACTATACAAACTATATAATCTAACTAATAACTACTTCAATATATGTTTATTCATCTAACATAAGTATTGATATATTAGTTTAATTCATTCTCTTTAAAATAAAAAAACAATATCAGATATTAAATGGAAGGAGATGGAAAAACATATATTTAGCTTTTACTTGACAAAATGTAAGTTATGGAACATAATATTTAGGGTTTTGAAAGTTTTAGTTAATTTATCTGATCAGTAATTTAGTAAAAAGCTTTTACATTCGTCACCAAATATATAAAACCAAACAGTTTCATTAACTGTATTTTTTAGATTTAAATATGTTATAGAGTTATAAAAGTTTATAGGTTTATATGAATTATAATAATATTTCGTACATAGGTTTATCATTTTTCATGATGTGCTTGAGCACTTTCTCTAAATTATAAATATAATATAAAAGATTATCATAATTTAAAACTGTGCATTTGCAAGACACGGAAGGCATGATGTCATATTTCCCCAACTTACCACAACCGCCCTAAATAAAGTGTGGATTCCTAAAATCTAATTCACTGTATCAGCTTCTTAAGTTCAACAATGGTTAATTAATATTCTTAATGGTGAATTGAATACATACGAAGGATACAGACTCCTGTAGGCACTATAAAACTCCGATCTCCACAGGTCTAATCTTCATCTTCATCTGCACATCTACAAAAACCTAAACATGTCAGAAACTTGTCCTTCAACCCTTCCACATGATTTGATCCTTGCAGAAATTCTTCCCAAAGTTCCTGCAAAATCAGTTGGGAAATTCAAATGTGTTGCAAAGCCGTGGAAACGCGATTTATCGACCTATAAATTTGCCAAGGCACATTTCAACTTCCACAAGGAAAACCAGCCTGAAGATCTCATCTTCTCCACCTACTTCCCTCACATCCTATTTGGCGCTGAAAGTGGAAGCGATGCCATTTACAGAGATGTGGATTATCCGTTTGAAGGTTCGGTAGATGTGGTTGGCTCGTGCAATGGCTTGATTTTGCTGCTTGGTGATTCAAATCTGCTGTTAATTAATCCATTAACTTCAGAAGCTTTGAAAATACCTGATTGCCCTAATTTGGGGATTGGATCCAGTGCATCTGCTGCATATGGACTGGGATCTGAGTCTTCTGAAATTGGACTGCTGAAAATCGTCGCAATTTCATCTGCTGAAAAGGGAAGATTTGCAGATATTTTTACTGTCAAAGAGAAATCTTGGAAAAGGGTTGAATTTCCTACTGATCCTTATGTTTACATCCCTGATTATAATAATGGCATGTTCTTCAATGGATGCGTACATTGGAAATCTATTAAAAATGTTCCTCAGGGCTCCAATATTACTGATCCAGAAGGTATTGTAATTGCTTTCAATTTGGAGCGCGAGGAATTTGCAGAAGTCCCACTACCTGAAGATAATGTTGAGCCCTATTCATTTGAAATCATGGTTGTGGAAGGGTGTCTTTCCCTAATTGATAACCACCTGAATTCCCCAACTATTGTATGGGTTATGAGAGAATACGGTGTGCGATCTTCTTGGTCGATCCTCGCAATGGTGGATGATTGTGTGCCAATGAAATTGGTGTACCAATTGAATACGAACGAGTTCGTGTTTGTTAAGAATAATGAGTTGCAGGTCTACAATTGGAGAGATGGAGTGTGGAGGAATATGGTGGTTGCTGATGCTCCACAAAGTTTAGCTGCAAGAATATCTTTTGCTACTTCTACTGCAACCTTTAAGAACAGCCTTATTTCCCCAAATTAGGGACTATTTCACTTATGCATTTGATTTTACAGGCAGCCTTGTAATACCAGTTTTAATGATGTTGGAAGTTGGAGACTATTTCAGTAAAAGAAAATTCGAGTTCCCTATGCTTTAATTTTTATGTTTGTTTATATATATTCAAAAGTCTCTAAGTTTGTACCAAATAAATGCTTTTTGTTCAAGTTGAACTTTTGTCTATAGAATAAATTAAACTGTTCTTAAATTTTTACAATTTTTATATTTTTTCTATGAATGAAAAGTATCATTTTCATTTTCTTTTTTGATCTCAAATGATCAAATGCTTGACATTCAATTGTGGAGTAGTTTAATTACAACAAGTGGCGGTCTTGTGAGAGACCGTTTATATTATAGACTGGGAACGAAGTAGTAAATGTATGGTTGAATAAAAACAAGGAGTTCCTTAATTGCAATTTAGAAAATTACTATTCACGTGCGCTATTCACGGTACATTAATATTCATGACCCAGTACTTTTCACGGTCAATAATATTCATGACCCAATACTATTCATGTCCCAATACTATTTTAATACGTTGTTCATTAAAACATTGAGATTTTTAATTAAAACTATAATGTTTGATTTTTAAACAAATTGATATACATTAAACACAGAGTTTGTTAATTAAAAGTATAAATACTATTCATGTCCCAATACTATTTTAATACGTTGTTCATTAAAACATTGAGATTTTTAATTAAAACTATAATGTTTGATTTTTAAACAAATTGATATACATTAAACACAGAGTTTGTTAATTAAAAGTATAATGTTTGTGTTTAATAGATTGTATATTAAAACATGGAGGTTGTTAATTAAAAGTAGAATGTCTGATTTTTAATATGTTGTACATTTAAATACGGAGGTTTTTTATTAAAAGTAAAATGTTTGATTTTTAACGAGTTGTACATTAAAGTATGAAGGTTTTAATTAAAAGTGCATTTTTTTTAATTGGTAGTAAATTAAAAAACGGATGTTTTAATTAAAAGTAGAATATTTGAATTTTTAATATGAATGTTTCAGTTTAAAAGTAGAAAGATTATAATTTTAATTGGTTATAGATATAACACAATGATTTTAAGGTTAAAATATAAGTCCATATTTAATGTAAATATAAGGCCATATTTAATATATATATATATATATATATTTTAATATGAGGTCTTTAGTTCAACTTTTATTTTTTAATGAATCCATCTCAAGGATGGGGGGATTTTATTTGGCTCCCCATACCATAATAAAAACCAAAAATGATTTTGGTGATAGTTTTGGCACTCCCACTACATGCAATGTGAGTCAAAAGAATAAAGACATATCGGCTTACACTCGACCATGAAGCAAATAGCTTCCAAAAATGGTGGAACCTAAACACTATAAGACAAGGGAAAAAAATTGTAGCTTCAGACTATATTTGGACACAAAAACTCTAGAGCTTATTAGCGAGTTGAAAATTCAAAACACAAGGCGGCACTAGAAGGAAGTCCAAAGAAGTCAACAATAGTGAGGTTGTTGCTCAATATGTTGTGGGAAATTTTGCAGCTTTTAGTGTAGAAGCCTGATCCAACTGTTATGCCTTGCTGAGCTTAGAGTACCTGCATAAATAAAACAGAAATTCATGAGCGTAGCAGCTGCTCTAAGGGAGTGAAGTCTTAGTGTAGGAATCTGTAACTGATCTAGATTGAGCAGCCCCCTAGCCTCGGAAGGGAGTTGGGAAATAGACAGAAAGTTTGAACTAGTCCGAAGGCAACACCTTTGCAAGAAACAGGAAAAAATGGAAACACATGTGGTGAGTCTCACTTAATTACACGCGCTCGTGATTAAAGGAGGGAGTTTTTAAAAATTATAACTAAATCCCTCTATATTTTGTAAGTAAGGATCTTCATATTTTACTAATTAAAAATAGCTAGTCTAAGTTATAAACGATTTCTTTTAGCCATTTCTATTACAACAAATATTTCCTTGAATTATTATCCTAGATAAAATTAAATTTTTATTTTTAAGGCTAGTACGCAGAACAAGCCACACATGAAGGTTTTCCGGTGGTTGAACTATCAACCACCCGCTCAACCATGAAGACAATTGTGTGGAATTGTAGGGGTTGTAACAACGCCCCTACTTTCAAAGAGATCAACCAGCTGATTCATAAATTTAATCCTAGTATTTTATGTTTGCTAGAAACAAAGGCCAATGAGAGTGTTTTTGCTCGTTGGCGGGAAAATTCGTATTTTAGACATGCTAGTATAGTAGATGCGGCTGGTAGATCTGGGAGATTAGCTCTCTTTTGGGTAGATCAAGTTGATTTAGTAATTGATCAAATAGATAGCAACTACTTAACTTGTTTAGTTTCTGTAGCAAATGGCCAGAAATGGTGACTGCTAGTGGTCTATGGTCCACCTTCTGCAGCATCCAGGCCTTTATTTTGGAATACATTGTCATCTTTGCACTATTTCAGTAGTTTTCCCACTGTAGTAATAGGAGATTATAATCAGATTCTGGAGCAGAAGGATAAGAGAGGAGGCTCTCAGGTGCCACTTCAAATGCATACAGAGCTGCATCATCTCATCCAGAAACACCAACTGAAAGAGGTGATTACAACTGGTCTCTGGTTTACCTGGACTAACAACCAAGATCCAGCAAACAATATAGTGAAAAGGTTGGATAGAGCCTTTGCTAATAAGGAATGGGAGAATTTATGGCCTTCTGCAAAGGTAAATAATCTACCTTTCTCTGAGTCTGATCATAGCCCAATCTTGATGGAGCTTCAACCACAAAATAGAAGGAGGCACAATATTAAAATATTTGAAGCCATATGGATACAAATGGAAGCACCAAAACAAATTATCTCTAGGGTATGGAGTGTACAAGATCAGACAAACACAAATGTGGTGGATTTCTTGACCAGGAAGCTATCTATATCTATCAAACATTTGAGTAATTGGCACAGACAGGCTTTTGGTCAGATGGACAAAAAGTTGAAGACTCTAGAAGTTGAAATAGAGAAAGCACAATCAGGTTTGGGCCTTCACCAAAATCATTTGAAGATAAAAAGTCTGATAATACAGAAAAAGGAGTTAGAGCAAAGACAATCTGAGTACTGGCAACAGAGGACTAAAATCCACTGGATGAATTTTGGGGAAAGAAATACAAAAATTTTCCACAAATAGGCTACTAGAAGGAAACAAGTGAACAATATACAAGGAATTCTGGATGCTGAAGGTTTGTGGCACACTGACAATGCTAAAGTGGTACAGATTATAAGTGATCATATCAGACAGGTGTACATTTATACACAATCATATATGTCTTCAGCACTAACAGATCCTGCAACACCAAATTCTGCTTTACAACATCCAGTCACTGTCCAAGAGTTCTTGGAAGCAAATACTCAGGTTCTATCCACTTCCCAGATTGAAAATTTAAAAGCTCCATTTTCAAAAACACATGTGTGGGAAGCAGTTAAGGCAATGAAATCTTGGGATCTCCTGGTGAAGATGAAATCCCAGCTGATTTTTATAAACAATATTGGGACATTGTGGGGGATTCAGTGGCTTCAACAATCCTTCACATTACACAAGGTAAGGAGTTCCTTGTAGATTGGAATTGCACTCAGATCATCCTCATACCAAAGATTAAGATCCCAAAGACCCCCTCATATTTTAGGCCAATATCTCTTTGCAATGTTAAATACAAAATTCTTGCAAAGATGATAGCAAACAGGCTAAAGAAATACATTGGATTCCTCATTTCAGACAATCAGCATGGGTTTGTACCTGGAAGGAACATCTCAGAAAGTGTATTATTGGCTCATGAAGTCATGGAACATTTGAGGAAGCAGAAAAAAGGAAAGGTTGGCATGGCAGCAATTAAATTAGACATGAGTATAGCATATGATAGGGTTTCTTGGAGCTTTATGGAGGAGGCTCTTAAACATACACAGATTCCACAATCTCTGATTGATCTGATCGTGCTTTGTGTCCAAACAGGCACCTACCAGATAAAGGTTAATGGAGAGGTTGGTCAGTCTTTCTATCCTAACAAAGGACTCGGGCAAGGATGCCCATTATCTCCATACTTATTTATCATATGCCAGCAGTACATGTCAACATGGATGGAGAACAAGTTAAATAGTAACAAGAGTTTGGGGGTTCAAGTATCAAGAGGTGGCCCTGTGATCTCACACATAATGTATGCTGATGATTGTATTCTCTTCAAAAAGACTACACAGCAAGCGGTGGAGGACTTAGCAGGGATTTTGAATGACTACGTGTCACTCTCTGGACAACAGTTGAACCACGGCAAATGTGCTATAAAATTCAGCCTAACACCTCAGATGAGATGCAGACATTTATGAGACAGAGATTAAACATACAAAAGGAGGGCATAGGAGGAACTTATTTGGGTACTACAGTCATCTGTGATCAGAAAAATCCCAAATCTTTCAAAGCTTAATCCTCAAGGTGAAACAAACATATGAATCATGGAAGGTAAAACTTTTGAATTTCTCTGGCAGACTGACTTTGGCTAAGCATGTCCTACAATCCATAGCTGTATATCCACTGGGTATATTTAGAATACCTGTTGGTATTCTACAAAAGTTAGATGCAATGACAGCACAATTCATTTGGGGAGGGACTTTGGCTGGAAGATCAGTTCACTGGAAAGCATGGAAAACCTTATGTAAGTCTAAGTTAGAGGGGGACTAGGTCTCAGATCATCAGTTGGTCTTAATAAAGCCCTCTTAGCTAAGCATCCATGGAATTTGCTGAAAGGGGACTCATCTTTGCTTTGCAGAGTTTATAAGGCCAAATATCTAAAAATTGATTCAATTAGAACAGTTATGGTTAGGTCAAGTGACTCTTGGGGTTGGAAGTCAGTTGTTTGGGCATCAGAGCTAGTTATTAGGAATCTACATTGGAGGGTGGCAAATGGGAAAGACATCAAAGTCCCATTCAAAATCATCCAAAATCCCATTCAGAATACTGCAGTACTCTCCACTCACACCAATCTCAAAGTGGAGCATTTGATAGATCAGCAAGGCAGTACCTGGAGAATGCCTTTAATCAGAAACATTTTCCCCATCCAGGTAATTCCCCATATCATGGCATTACATATAAACACTGCAGCACAGGACACTCCTTATTGGAAATGGACAAAAATGGAGAGTACAATACAAAAGTGGGATATCACATTGCCATGAACCAAACTCAACATCATTCAGCTACAACAAGGTTGTCAAAGCAAGGTAGAAAATTATGGTCAAAGATCTGGAGAATCAATGTGCCTGTCAAGTTGCTTACTTTTTTGTGGAAAGGGATCATGGGATGCTTACCTACTCAGGCAAATAGACAAAAAAGGAAGCTCTCAGACAATGGTAATTGCAGCAGATGCATGTCTCAAGTTGAAGATAAAACTCTTTTGTTTCTGAGTTGTCCAGAATCAATGCAGATTTGGAGGAAGGCTGGAATTTATATTCAGCAGCCAAATACTCCTTTCAATGCATGGCTTTTCCAAATCATTTCCTCAAATACACAAGAGGAGGAGGTAGTGAGATATATTGCCATCTTATGGGAAATCTGGAAACAAAGAAATCACATGGTGTTTCATCACTCACTCCAACCGGCAGACTGGTTTTGGGAACAAGCTAAAGCTGAGCTACAAATCATGTTGAACAAAAGGAGAGCATTCACGGAGAATAATGCAGTCTTGGAGAACAGTGGTCAAACAAGGGAAAGCTACATAACTCAGGCCACACTGGATAACATACCGGATGGGAGAGTAGATAACATCATTCCAGAAGCGTGTGTCCTTAGCTTTGACGGTTCATTTCGGAAAACTCAACTCCTATGTACGGGAGGTTGGAGATTATGGAAGTTGGGTTGGTCTAAAGACTATCATGTCACGGGGTCAGACTTCTTTACAGCGGTGTCTCCACTCCAAGCAGAAGCAGAAAACCTGATGGAGAGCCCTAAAGGCGGCGCTCAGACGAGGATGTCGCAGAGTGAATTTAGTCACTGATTCAGCAATCCTGGCAGAATCACTGCATGATCCTAAGAAGACACCTCTTGAGATAAAAAGTGTAGTTTCTAGTAGAGTTGGCACATTACAATCTTTGGTTGAATTCTGTATTATCAAAACTAGTAGAAACAATCTTGCGGTAGAACACAGGCTAGCAAATAATTTAGGTAGAAATCTTTGTAATATAAACTCTATCGTTTAATTAATAATAATCTACCTTCATCAAAAAAGAAAACTCACATGATTAGACTATTATTGACCATTTCTATTATTATGAATGAATGTTTAAATTTTCTTTTACTGAACATGAACATAGAGGTAGGAACTCTCCACCAATTGGCAACATGAGGGATTTTAGGTCTATGATAGATACACTTCAACTTCAGGAAATACTAACGGTAGGAAATCAGTACACTTGGACCAGCAATCTATACTCTATATTAAAACAGCAACTCCTTGAAAAGTCAAATATCTCATCCTTGCGCCACGTCAGCTTTGAGAGCCTTCCTAAAAAAGACACGTATTTTCTATTTTTTTTCTTTTTAAGCAGATTTTATTAACTGCATCCTTTTAAAGTAAAGTCTTTTTTACCTTTATTAACTGTCCAATTAATTATGCTCATGTTTTCCAAAGCGTCTGGATTCAATATACTGTGGAATTTCTTCTTCAAATTCAGTCTTTTCATTATCCTTTTTAATTCGACATAACCTGCAGCAACGATTCGACTGCTCAATCACTCTAGATTATTCTATGGAATGGGATTTGCATCAGATTCATTGTAATCTTCCCAAATATGCTTCCTCGATTGAGTTGCAGATGAAGGCGTAACCCGTTGGCTACAGATATGTTTACTTGCAATGGGAGATGGCTGCTGCTGCCTGCTGATGGTTACTTTTTTCCCAGAGCTTGGTTTTCTCCGAGTGATTCGTCTCTCTCTTTCCTTCCTGTTTAGTATACTCTTCTCACTAATGTCAACCGCCTCATCCAAGGCTTTTCTGACTTAGTATGATTCAATCCGTTGCAATTTCTAATGCCCAATTCTCAATCTGTTTCTCAAGACGGGGTTTTCTACTCTATCTCTTACTCATAAAGCAATCAGGTCAGCAAGGGGTCGATTTGAAGCAGAAAATTACTGGTATCTACTTGAATTTCTTTTAGTATTCAGGATTCTGAATGTCCATGTTTTTGTTTGATCATTTTCCAGTGTATTTCTTTTGATATAATATTGCAATAATTCCTACAGAAAAGTTTATGGGAAAAAAGCTTAATTTGTGAGATTTTTTTGTGCTTTTGAGAGCAGTTTTCTTGTGTTCCTTATAGTTTATTAATCATTGGTAAACTCTACTCATGGCATTTTTGGTTTATAATCTTATGATTCTGTTTCTTGTGTGACCTAGATAGTTTAATAAACATTGATGCTAGACTCTCTCAGTGATGTTTTTGGTTTCTAATCTTCTGAATTCTATTTTCCCATGACATATTAGTTTGCTTGGTTCAGATAGGTTTAGATGTGTGCTGATTCAAGTTTTTCTTGTGTTAATTGTTGTTCTATTCTGCTATTGAAAGGGATGGGACAGGCAATTGGTAAGACAGTGGCTATTGCTGTGAAAATCAAGGTACGGCAAAGTGTACTTTGAAGTTGCCTCGATTCTAAGTCCTTTTTTTTGTTGAGTAATGGGTACGTACAGGATGCTGAATTTGTTTAATGATACAGGGAAAGAACCCTTGATTGCACCAAGAAACCTCCATTAGTTCTATGAGCATACTTTATATGTGGGAACCTCTTGAAGAGGGCCTTCTTCCGTAAGTTTTGGCTCCTCCCTGTACATCCAATGTTCTTTATGAAGCAGCTTGGATGTATGTTTTTGAACTTTCTTATTGGATTTCTTCTATTTATGAATGGGGAACAATGGTGAACAAACTCGCCATGTCTCCATGATCTCAATTACACTTTCATTTAAGGAGCTAAACAGAAATTTCCCTGGGTAAATTTCACTCTTCTTGAAGAACATGTTTTAAATTATTTATACCTTTCTCAATCGAACTTTTGATTGTCTACTAATTAACTCCGGACTGAATTGTTACTCCAGCTTCTAAAATTTCCTTCTAAAATTTCCTTTTTCCGATTTTGTTGCAAGTCCAAGGAGGAGATAACCTCGGTGATATGAGTTTTTCATCCAGAGATAAGTTACTTCAAAGAAGAAAAAGTTCCAAGCTTGTAAGGTATGTAACCTGAATAGGTTTTGTTTTCTTTTCTCCAGTACTTTAAAAACTGAAAGTTGGGATTTTTAATATCTTGCCATTGGTATATTGGACTAAGTAGGCGTTGAGATTTGAGATTCTGTCTGTTTGTTTGTAGTTTTGCAGAGAGAGCCTCTCGGATGATGAAACATTCGGCGAAGCACATAAACACCTTGCCCTAAATCTTGAGAGATTCAAAATCTCCATTTGAAAAGAGGTTAACTTAAGGTTTTTATTCTCTTTACAAAGTAGGTTTCTTTGATGAACGAGGCTGTGTGGATGATATGTTATTTATCTATGGTGTGATTCTGTCAACAAAGGTTGTTAAATGTGTTTAAAAACTTTCATATTAGTACATTCCTTTTTTCAAGTCAAATATTCAGATTAGTACATATATTTGTTTCTCCTAAATGTCCTACTAAATATTTTCAGCTAATCAGCTTGGAGAGGAGGAAGATTGGCTGATGTATCATCTGAGTTGTTGAACTGTAGCTAATTGTTCTACAAGTGATTTTAACATGTCAAAATGGTCAAATATTTTTTAGTTTGTTCTTAGTTTAGATGTGATTGTAATTAATGATCAATGTGCTCTGTTTTGTATGGTTGTCTTTTTTTCTTTACTTGGTATGTTTTATGACAATTTTGAAGACATGGTATGTTTGATTAGATTTCTAGGAATATGAAATGCGTAGCAGTAATTTCATTGTGAACGTAAATTTGAGTCCCATCAGAATCTGTTGATGTGGATATGCATGTATGTTTGGTTAGGTTTCCATCAAGAATCTGTTGGTGTAGATATACATATATGTTTGGTTAACTTTGTCAGCTGATGATAAATTACATGTTGAATAAAGTAAATTAAGGACGCAGAGTTCGAAATTACAGCAAGTTTGAATAGATACAAAACTCATCTTTTGTAAGCTTTAGTTCTGAATGTCTCTCATTGTTCTGTTTCAGGAAGAAGAAGGAGAAGAAGAAGCCCCATGTAAATTAGTTTCATGTCTTTGAAGAAACCTGAGATAGATCAGGGTATAAGATGGTCTTTCTCAGTTCCAGTAAATGTTAAAGCTAGGAGCTTGAGGCAGGCAACTTCTCGACCAAGATTTGAAGAAGATTCCCTTTCTTATCATTCTGAAGAAATAAAAATAGGTATTTTTTCAAACATATAAATTTATGAATGTTAAGAAAAAAATCCAATTTGACCGTTTATAAACTACTTGTGTGTTAACTGATGATGATGATGATGATGATGATGATGATGATGATGATGATGATGATGATGATGATGATGATGATGATGATTGAGAAGATGATCCTGAGGAAGAGTCAGTATGTGCTGCACTTGCCCATAAGGACTGTGCTGTGAAATGGTTTAGCATGAGGAATGTGATGTTTGCCAGAAAGATGTCCAGAAGCAGTTAAGAGATTCTAAAGTGAAGTTATTGCTAAAAAAGGAGCCATTCTTGAAAGGAAGATTATACTTAGAAATGATGAATATTATTGTCTTAAGGATAGGAAGTTGATTATTCACTGTCAAATTATAAACAGTTATGCTCTTGCCATTTGCCAAAATTTTAAACTCTATACATACAATATGTAAGTGTTGGTTAGTAGATAATTATTTATTTTGAATGTATTTTCTTGAACATTTTATTGTTTTTATTAAAGTATAATGGTTATTATAATTTAGGAGTGGGAAATATGAAGTTGAACATGTTGCTTAATCGTTTAAGTAGGATTTATTAGTTAATTTTTATAATGGTCTTTATCATCAAATAAATATTGGTTTTATTTTATTTGCATCTATAAATAACGTTGCAATTCAACTATTAAAACTTTAATTATATTTCATAAAATTTGAAGAAGTATATGATGAATGATATTATTAAATCGTTACAATTTTAATCATTTTTCATATGCTCTATAGAATTCGTACATACGCATGGATTTCGTACATACGCATGGATTGATACTTAAAACAATTTTTAAAGAAGTACCGTGCATTGGCACGGGTATCATCTAGTAGAATCAAAGAGGACAAATTACTGCAAAGGTTGGATAGAAGGATGTGCACAACAAACTGGATTAGCCAATTCTCCCATACATTTATTCATGTTCTAACGGAACTACTTCAGACCACAACCTATTCCTGATTCGTTCAGATTCCAGTAGATGTGGATCCTCAAACCTAATTTTATTGGATTGGTTAGGGATAACAGAAATCAGCCAACTTAATTTACAGCCCATCAAAAAACATTTGCAATGTTTATGACCCCTAAAAATTTAGAATAATATTTTACAGTTTTAAGTGTTCTTTAATAAATAATTTTAATTTAATTTTGTTGAGATCTTAGTTTTGTTTTTACCACTGGTACTCTAGACGGGCTTGGTCTATAAATGTTGTATATGCATAAACGAGATTAAAATCATACCTTAAAACATCATTAGAGGCGCAATAGACCATACTATTTTCTCTTTCCATACTTGTTTCAACGCCTACTTCACTCTAACAATGTGCAAGACTGCAAGCATATAATTCGCCGATACCAACATCGTATCTCGGAAATTCATATATATGCCTCGTCAAGTTTAGATTATTGGGAAATAATCTGAGTTAATTTAATTTCAGTTTAATTAAATTAATCTCATCCAGTTTAATTAATCTCATTTTAGCTAGAAATACCAGTTCAGTTAATTTAATCTCAGTTCATCAGCTGAAAGAATTCGAGATTCATTTGATTCAATATAACAATATCTTTTGCTTTATTTCAACCGTATACAATACATTAAATGATTTAAACCCTGTTTGTGGAACTTATAAGTATATCGGTCCAGTTCAGTTCAATCTAATTGAATTCAGTTAGAATATATTTTAAATAAAGTCAGGTAAATTTAGACATACTAATTCTATTTTTTCAATCCAATTCAGTTCAACACTAAAAAAGCTTACGCAAATTTTAACTCAAACAAGTATAAATTAATTGATTTTAAAAAGCTTACGCCTGTGCAAACTGGACTTGCCATTTTAACTGATCGTAAAAATTTTAGTGTAGACAAGTGTTGCAACTCAAGTGGAAACCTCCTCTAGCCCATGTCTAATAATTCTCAGTGCAAGCGCATGCCCCAATTCAGAGAAAAATCAGACTATAATAGCGATTGTAGCAGAATTATTAGGTCGTCAAAACATAGGGAAATATTACTAATCTATATCAAATAAGTGAGCTAGAGTCTTTCAAAGAAATAGGTCATTCTGAGATATCAAAGAAATTCTGGCTGCCTAAACAACAAAAGAAATACAGATTAGCTAGTAATATTTGGAAGACTCGCATATATTTTCAATGTTTAGGATCTCTTCCAAAGAAATATTGTAAAAGACATAGATAAAGTGTGTGGAGAGGGTAAAGATTGAAACAGGCTATGATCTCTAGTAGATAGAATGGCATCGTGGCTATCTCTATTTCCATTTTTAATTTGATCGATAAAAAACTCTCAATCTAAATCTAAATGAATAGCAAATTTACTATTTACAAGATCGAATTATTTATACAAGATTAGTTTTTGGACTTGATAAATTATCAAATCGAAACACAGGTTGGCATGCACATGATGAACAGAAAATTTTGTCTATTAACAAAAAAGTATGTTAAGGTGTGGGTCAAATAAAAAACTGACATTTGGCTGTTCTAATTTAGGCAAACGGGTCAGAGAAGGAAAAAAGATAAAAGTTGGGGAGAAAGAAAATAGAAACGGAAGTACTATCACAGTTAACTTAGTCTGTTTGTCTAAATTAGAACAGCCACATGTCAGTTTTTTATTTGACCCACACCTTAACATATTTTTTTTGTTAATAGACAAAATTTTCTGGTTTATTAAATATTTGGGTCATGGGGATGTATTTAATATTTTTGAAGATAAGAATATTACTTTTAAGTGAATCCTTACATAAAAAATCATGAGGCGTATCAGGTACTAGCTTAAAATTACTAAAATATGAGTAAAAAAGAGATTTTTTGTAAATATCTTTCAATTATGTATCCTACTTTCCCTTTTGAGATTTTTTGGTGTTGTTAGCCTAATAACATTCACACCACTTTATAGTGGTTTTAAATTTTCTAAAAAAGTGTATGTTTGAGTTATTTTGCACCATCATATAATATATGACTTGTGTCATAAGATGGTGGCCATTTTACACACAAATACAAAGTACGATCAAGAATGAGATATCCTATATAATATTATAACCAGGATACGAATTAATGAAATTTTCTAGATATTAACAGGGTCGTCCTTGAAACTTTGAAGCTTTGTGCACGTAATGCGTGTCATGTTGCTGGATCGACATGCCCTAAGTATGTTGGAAAATAATATATTAGATTGAAAATAATTTAAATTTTCTACTATATGAATTTTATTGGGTTGAAGTAAAAATCTAAATTTGTGTTTAAAATTTATAAATAATTTTAATCGATATTTGTTTAATAGTTACCACTTTTAGATTCATCTGCCTCTTATATATCTTTGCACATATTTTAAGTTTGCACAAATCTCTCAAGCAGAGTTACGATACACGCACGAGTTCAAATATTTTTCTCAATTCTCACAAATTAATATTCTCTAATTTTCATATAGTAGCTTATCGATTTGAACTCCATTTTTAACTTTACGTTAATTTAGTCACATTACTATCATTTTCAATAAATTAATTGTGATTTCAGTGTACATATTTCAATTCAACAAAATAAGTTGAGAGACTGGGATTTATAATTGTAAAAGTTAACTAATTGGTTGACTACATCATACTTGAACAACCATTTTTCTCACTATATGCTTTTAAAGAGAAATAAATTTTATTTATCAACTAAATATCAAGCAAAGAGAAGATATATTGACCAAAAAAAACTTTAAAGAGAAAGCACCAGTTCATAAGCCTCTTCGTAAGGGAAAGGTTCAAAAGGCAGTTGATTTTCGGTTCTGCTTATACCCACAAAACAGCTATAAACAATTTTAGCTCCTTGGAATCTAGTCTGCAGGCAAAAAATATAAAGTGAATTTTTTTAAACGACAATAATTAATTCAAACACTAAAAAGAGACAAAGGATTATGAATGAAGTTACCTTAACTTTAACGATGAAGTTGACTGCATCTTCAAACTATATTGGCTTTGATTACGAAGTTATAAAGAAAATCGATTGTTCATTCAGCTTATCTTTAGTTTATATATACTGCATGCATTATCGATTGTTCATTCAGCTTATCTTTAGCTTATATATACTGCATGCATTTCCATGAGATGAATATCAAATCATTTCCATGAGATGAATATCAAATCAAGAATGCAAGGGAATGCTTTTATTTCTTTGAAGCAACCAGCTTATGCAAAAAGACTTTTGTCTCGGTTCGGTATGTCGGAGTGCAACTCGATTATGTATCCGATGGAGGCAAAGCTGAAGCTAGACAAATATGAGAAAGGGCAGCTGGTGGATTCAACAGAGTATCGTCGCATCGTCGGTTGTCTAAGGTACCTCACTCACACTAGACCAGACCTTTCTTTTGCAGTAGGTTTGGTTAGTCGTCACATGGAACGACCGACAATGAAGCATTAGCAAGCGATTAAGCATATTCTTAGGTATTTGAAAGGTACCATTAAATATGGACTTAGATATGAGAAGGTGTGTGGTGGAAACATGCTGGCGGGATTTTCCGACAGCGATCTTGCTGGAGATGTTGTCGATGGGTGAAGCACGAGAGGCATGGCATTCTACCTTGGAGGGAACTCTATCACGTGGCAATCAAGGAAGCAGCAGATAGTAGCATTATCTTCCAATGAAACTGAATATATGGCAGCAGCGGTGGCATCTTGTCAAGCTTTGTGGCTTAGAGATTTGTTGAGCGAAGTGACTGGAAAAGAGCCGAAATCAATTACTCTTTTCGTCGACAACAAGTCTGCTATTGAATTGGTGAAGAATGCTGTTTTGCATGAAAGAAGCAAGTACATATACACTCAATATCACTTCATACGCGAGTGTGTGAAAAATGAAAAAATCACTGTGGAGCATGTTCGTAGCGGAGCTGACATTCTCACAAAACTTTTGTTGAAGGTTAAATTCATTGAAATGAGGGAGTCACTGGGTGTGAAGAACCTGGTAGAAGGTTTGGCTTAAGCGGAAGTTTGTTGGGTTTAATGCACTCGTCACGTAAGCCTTCTGTTGCATGCAAATATATGCATGTCTTTTAGTTTGTTGTTTTGTCTTTCATGCATAATTAGTAAATGCATATCTAATAAGTTTGGCTTGGTCTCTGCTGGTTTCAGTTGACCGAGATTATGGGAATAATCGGTTGTGAAGTTCATGCAGAATAGTGGTGTGTTAGTTGCATGGAATCAGGAGTTTGGTTTGCAGTAGCTTAGCTATAATTAGCACTTTCTGGACACAATATTTTCCACAAAACTTTCCAGTTATATATTTTGTTGTTTGCTTTCTGCTTTTTTCTACATTTGGTATCAAGAGCACAAGTAGAAAATGGGGAAAATTGGAAGCAGCAGCAGAGGATACGTACCGGAGTCGCAAAAAATTGTGGAGGGGCAACCAACCCATGAAGGGTCTGTTTCTCTACAATATCTGATGCTTACCAAAACCAACTATGCAGCATGGGCCATCAAAGTGAGGGTCTATATGGAAGCTCAAGGTGTTTGGGATGCCGTCGAGCCCGCGGCTGGTGAGGTCGTGGAGCCAAGGATGGATAAAATAGCATTGGCGGCCATTTATCAAGGATCCTAAAGATGCATTGATGGTGATCGCAGAGAAGCAAACCGCGAGGGAAGCTTGGAGGACGTTGGCGGCC
Source organism: Sherardia arvensis (assembly GCA_948330725.1). Taxonomy (NCBI): domain Eukaryota; kingdom Viridiplantae; phylum Streptophyta; class Magnoliopsida; order Gentianales; family Rubiaceae; genus Sherardia; species Sherardia arvensis. The sequence goes on along the minus strand of OX415239.1, from coordinate 6,185,178 downwards.
ATGCATCTATGCACATAACGTGTCAAGAGTGCTCAGGTACAAACTCTCAAAACTGAATTCGAGATGCTCCCTATGAAAGAATCGGAGTCTCTTGATGATTTCACGATTAAATTTTCTGCCATTGTGAATCGAATTCGGACTTTGGGAAGACGATGGAAGAGGAGATTGTGGTAAAGAAATTTCTCAGAGGCGTGTCTGGGAAATTTGGACAGATTGTTTCAACCATCGAACAGTTCGGTGACATCACTACTATGCCCCTGGTAGGCGATTGGTCGACTCAAAGCACATGAGGAGCGTGTTCGAGTCAGTGAAGGAGATGGAGGACACCTTCTGTTGACCCATGCCGAATGGTCAGCACATACGAAGAAGGGTGGAATCGATTCGCCATCGAGTTCAAGAGGCCAAAGCTTCGGGGGAGACTCTCGTGGGCAGAGAGCTCGCGGAGGAGGTCGCGGTCGTGGTCGTAGAGGTCGTGGTGGTCGTCGTGATAGAAACACATCGCAGCGCCAAGAAGATGGAGGCCGTGTAAATGGTGGTGGTGGTCGAGACAAGTCCAAGATCAAGTGCTATCGGTGTGGTAACTCTGGGCATTATGCATCGGGGTGCCGAGGCAAGAAGCACGAGGAGGAGGTGAACCTTGTGTGTGCTCAAGACGAAGAGCTTGCACTTATGATGGCGATGATTCAAGAGGATGATCAGCATGTTGTGATGCTCAACGAGCAGAAAGTGGTACCATCTTTGTATGTGGGAGATGGAGCTTGAAATATGTGATTCTTAGATAACGAAGCAAGTAACCATATGACAGGAGATCAAGAAAAATTCAGAGAACTGAATGAGAAGATCACTGGAGATGTCAAATTTTGGGATGAATCGACCGTGCGGATTCATGGTAAAGGAGATATCATGTTTCAGTGCAAAAATGGTGAGCGACGCATTTTGGATGGGGTGTATTTCATTCTCAGCTTGACAAGTAACATTATAAGTATCGAGCAGTTGATCGAGCCAGGTAATAATGTTTTCCTTGTTGGTGATTTTCTGAAATTGTACGATCGGTGCGGCACATTGGTGATGAAGGTACTGAGATCACCAAATCACTTGTACAAGACACCCATTCTTGTTTGCAAGCCGGAGTGCTTCCTTTCTAAGATGAATGATCCAGCTTGGCTATGGCACGCTAGGCTTGGTCACGTGAATTTTCCAGCACTTGGAATGATGTCGCAGAAGGAGTTGGCTGTAGGAGTACCAAGGATTGTGCGGCCGAATCGGATATGTAAAGGTTGTGTAATCGCTAAGCAAGTAAGGCTTCCATTTCCAACTCAAGCAAAATATAGAGCTACTGATGTTTTGGAGCTTATTCATATGGACTTGTGTGGTCCTATCTCGCCGGAGACATTGGCTGGGAGTAGATATTTTCTTTTGTTGGTTGATGATGCTAGCAGGTACATGTGGGTATACACACTAAGGAGCAAGGATGAAGCTTTTGAAAACTTTAAGAAGTTTAAAGCTTTGGTGGAGAATGAGACCAATCGAAAGATTCGGACTTTGAGATCGGATCATGGCGGTGAGTTCATGTCAAAAATGTTTGGGAATTTATGTGACAAGGAAGGCATTCAAAGTCACTTTACAGCACCCTATTCTCCTCAACAAAATGGTGTTGTAGAGAGGATAAATAGGACTGCTCTTGACATGGCGAGATTGTTGCTTAAGAGCATGAATGCACCCGGGAGAATGTGGGGCGAGGCTGTAAGGCATGCGGTGTATCTTCTCAATCGGCTTCCTACGAAAGCTTTGGATGCTACTACTCCGTACCAAGTTTGGAAAGGTATGAAGCCGAATCTTTTGCACTTGAAAGTGTTTGGTTGTACTGCACATGTGAAAGTTGTAGGTCAGCACTTGAAGAAACTTGATGATAGAAGTGCAAAAATGGTATATTTTGGGGTTGAACCTGGAAGCAAGGCTCATCGACTCTTTGATCCACGCCGGGAGAGGATTCAAGTGAGTAGAGATGTTGTTTTTGATGAAGAAAAACCTTGGAATTGGAACCAAGATGAAGGAGATGCTTCATTTTATTCACCGGAGTTTACAGTTTATGAAAATATTTTGGTGTCGACATCACCGAAACCAAGTGTCACGCAAATAGCACCAGAAAGCATTATTCTAGAGTCACCAAGTGTTTCTCCTTCTCCGAAGACGCCGACCTCGACTACAAACAAGTCTGTACTTGTTTCACCTGGAGATTTATCATCCGCTTCGTCAGACGGAAGGTTGAGGAAGCACCGCCTCTTAGATGATGTGTACGAGGCTAGTGAGGAGACTACGCTTGAGGTGGACGAGCTGCTCTTAATCGGGACTGAAGAACCAGCTAGCTATGTTGAAGCTGCAAGTGAATCGGAGTGGCGCGAAGCAATGATTAAGGAGATGGAATACATTGAGAAGAATCAAACATGGGAGTTGGTTGATCCACCAAAAGGCAAGAAAGTGATTGGATTGAAATGGGTTTTCAAGCTGAAGAAGGACACCGATGGTAAGATTCTGAAGCACAAAGCGAGGCTAGTTGCAAAGGGGTATGTGCAAAAGCAAGGTGTAGAATTTAATGAGGTGTTTGCACCGGTGGCTCAACTTGATACGGTGCAGTTGCTTATAGCTTTATCGGCTCAGAATGATAGAGAGCTACACCACCTTGATGTGAAGTCGGCTTTTCTCAATGGCGAGCTGCGAGAAGAAGTGTTTGTGAAGCAACCTGAAGGCTTTGTTGTGAAGAATCAGGAGCACAAAGTGTACCCCTTAATTAAGGCATTGTATTGATTGCGGCAAGCGCCTCGGGCATGAAATATTCGACTTGATGGGAGCATGAAGAGTTTTGGGTTCAAGAAGTGTTCTCAGGAGCAAGCGGTGTATACAAGAGGCAATGGAGGTACTAGAATGATTGTTGGTGTTTATGTTGATGACCTGATTGTTACAGGTGAAAATGTGGCAGAAATCCAAAAGTTTAAGAACCAGATGATGAATGAGTTTGAGATGAGTAATCTGGGCTAACTTTCATACTATCTGGGGATTGAGGTGCAGCAAGGGAAAGCTTTTATTTCTTTGAAGCAGACAGCTTATGCAAAAAGACTTTTGTCTCGGTTCGGTATGTCGGAGTCCAACTCGGTTATGTATCTGATGGAGGCAAAGCTGAAGCTAGACAAATATGAGAAAGGGCAGCTGGTGGATTCAACAGAGTATCGTCGTATCGTCGGTTGTCTAAGGTACCTCACTCACACTAGACCAGACCTTTCTTTTGCAGTAGGTTTGGTTAGTCGTCACATGGAACGACCGACAATAAAGCATTAGCAAGCGGTGAAGCATATTCTTAGGTATTTGAAAGGTACCATTGAATATGGACTTAGATATGAGAAGGTGTGTGGTGGAAACATGCTGGCGGGATTTTCCGACAGCGATCTTGCTGGAGATGTTGTCGACGGGTGAAGCACGAGAGGCATGGCATTCTACCTTGGAGGGAACTCTATCACGTGGCAATCAAGGAAGCAGCTGATAGTGGCATTATCTTCATGTGAAGCTGAAAATATGGCAGCAGCGGTGGCAGCTTGTCAAGCTTTGTGGCTTAGAGATTTGTTGAGCGAAGTGACTGGAAAGGAGCCGAAATCAATTACTCTTTTCATCGACAACAAGTCTGCTATTGAATTGGCGAAGAATGCTGTTTTGCATGAAAGAAGCAAGCACATAAACACTCGGTATCACTTCATACACGAGTGTGTGGAAAATGAAAAAATCACTGTGGAGCATGTTCGTAACGGAGCTGACATTCTCACAAAACCTCTGCTGAAGGTTAAATTCATTAAAATGAGGGAGTCACTGGGTGTGAAGAACCTGGCAGAAGGTTTGGCTTAAGGGGGAGTTTGTTGGGTTTAATCCAAACCTCATGTAAGCCTTCTGTTGGATGCAAATATATACATGTTTTTTAGTTTGCTGATTTGTCTTTCATGCATAAGTAGTAAATGCATATTTAGTAAGTTTGGCTTGGTCTCTACTGGTTTCAGTTTGACCGAGATTATGGGAATAATGGGTTGTGAAGTTCATGCAGAATAGTGGTGTGTTAATTGCATGGAATCAGGAGTTTGGTTAGCAGTAGCTTAGCTATAATTAGCACTTTCTGGACACAATATTTTGTAAGCTTTTCCTTGAGTCATAATACAAAGAAAATTTCCACAAATCTTTCCAGTTATATATTTTGTTGTTTGCTTTCTACTTTTTTCTACATTTGGTATCAAGAGCACAAGTAGAAAATGGGGAAAATTGGAAGCAACAGCGGAGGATACGTACCGGAGTCGCAACAAATTGTGGAGAGGCAACCACCCTGTGAAGGGTCTGTTTATCTACAATATCTGATGCTTACCAGAATCAACTATGCAGCATGGGCCATCAAAGTGAGGGTCTATATGGAAGCTCAAGGTGTTTGGGATGCCGTCGAGCCCACGGCTGGTGAGGTCGTGGAGCCAAGGATGGATAAAATGGCATTGGCGGCCATTTATCAAGGAATTCCTGAAGATGCATTGACGGTGATCACAGAGAAACGAACCGCGAGGGAAGCTTGGAGGACGTTGGCGGCCATGCACAAAACGTGTAGTGCTCAGGTACAAACTCTCAAAACTGAATTCGAGTTGCTCCGTATTAAAGAATCGGAGTCTCTCGATAATTTCACGATGAAATTGTCTGCCATTGTGAATCGAATTCGGACTTTGGGGGAGACGATGGAAGAGGATTTTCTCTTTCGCACTTACATTGACCAGGATTTTGAGCTTCCAAAATGCCAATTTGTTGCCATAAACCCTGACCTGAATTTCAATTCCCTTTTTGTGGGACAGTGGGTCTGTGTCGTTGGTGCCGTTTTCAAGAACATTCCAAATTAGGAATTTATCTGCATTTAGTTTCGTCATTTGATGCATTTCAAGAACTTGATCTTTTTCATCTTTTGTTATTCACGTAACATGCCAAACTAATGGATTAAAAGGGAGGGCCTAAAAGATGACCCTTTTATTTTCCATTCTCATTTTTGCTTTTGGTGGTTGTGATTTGTTATACTCACGTGTTTATCTAAGTACTAGGTGGAGAGTTTGCACTCTGTGCAACTCGGACCCAAATTTTAGACAACCTAAGGCCATCCACAATGGGATGGGTTTGGATGGTGTTTGGGTGCCCAAACTGACCGAAATACCAACATAGTCCACAATGGGATGGGTTTGGGTGGTGTTTGGGCCAAACACAAGGCTGATGAGTTTCACTTCAAAACCCAGTATTTGAGAAATTCGGATGGGGCCCGCCTGACATGGTGGGTCCAGCAAGTGGACAGCTTCCATTTTTATTTCTTTTCCCTTTTTTTATGAATGCATTTAATTTGAACTTTTTGAACTAATTTGACAGCAAGTGTTTTCTTTAATCTGTTTTGTGTGTAATAATTGGTCAGACTAGATCAATATGTATGTTTTTTTATTGTAATGTAATCATCATTAATTAATTGTTCGTTTGTTGAATTAGATTAGTTATTTTTTTTACATCAATTTTACTGATATTTTTTAAAAAAATTGATCGAATATTTAAAATTATTTTAATTCACTTTTTGCATATATTAGTTCGCATATGTTGTTCAAAAAAATATTCATATCATGAGCACCACAAATTATATATGCATATTCCAAAACAAAAATGAATAAATATGTTGGTAAAAAACATGTGGGTTCCATGAATAGTTACTGAATAGTTGTTGGGTTGTTTTTCTAATGTGGAGATGGGTTTGATGTTGTGTTTGAGTGTTGTGTTTGATGAGTTGAATGGTTGATTTAATAATATTTAAAATGTAAAACACAATGGGGTTGTGTTTGAGTGGTATTTCCATTGTGGATGGCCTAAGGCCGTTGTTTTAGAAGTTTTTGTAACTTAATTCACACACACATATATATATAATTTTTTTTTCATTTTAGCTCAATTCAAATAAATATATTAAGATTTTTTAATTTAGTTTAGTTCAGTATATTTGTCGCTTTTGATTTTTATTGATGAACAAACATCCAAAGTCCCAGTCTCCTAATATACAAATACTGGCTCGTAAATGAAATTCATTCATCCATATTCAACCAATGATTTTTTTCTTGATCTGTTTAACTTTTTTTGCTCAACTCCTCCCTATTTTTCTGCAAAATTCAAAAGAAGCCAAATTGCCAGTTCTGATACGCTTGGGATGACAGCAAAGTAAAAGCAGCCTACAAACATTTCAGAATGGCAAACTATACCTTCAAGACTAAATAGCGCGCAGTGAACCATGCGGTGTATGAAACTCAGTTTCGGAACCTAAGCACACCATAGAAACATAAAAGTTATGCCGTTATCAAAGCACTCATAAAAAACAATGTTAAGGACAATGAAGATCAAATTTATACCAGTGGGATGGAATCAATTGCGCCAACAACAGCGGTTGCTAGATAAAGAGCAGTAAAAAGGCACCAAAAGTGAGCAAGAGGAGAGAATACTTGTCATCAGAATCCAACTGCAAGTTTCAAGTAAAAGGAATGGTCATGAGAAACAGGAAGGCAAAAGTTGTTTAGTCTACATAGTTCAACCTGACATAACTCATATATACAAATCTAGTTACTTGTATGCATCATGAGCATAAGCTGGTAAAACAGAAGCTTATAGTTGTAGAGGTTCCATCACCTAATCTTTGGGAAAACAGCTGCCTAAAACTTAAAAGTTCAAAGAAAGCAGAATACAAATTCATGGTTACATCATGAATATCCAAAGAGTGCAACTTACAAGAAAGATATAAAATAGAGCTTAGCTGACTGCTCAGGGTCAACATGATAGCCAAATTATGCCTTCAAACATATTGTGCTTCAAAGATAACAAATTCAACAAAGCTAACTATACAACTGCATATTTACAAGCCTGAGAACAAGCCTGATGGATCTTATCTCCGCTCAAGCATTAACTACGGGTGCATATAAATGAAATGAGGAACCTGCCCCATCAGTTTGTCTAATATGTCTGTGAACACCGTGCATAATACAGCACCAAGATTACATGCATAGGTGGGTAAGTGAAGCTAAAATATATGCAGAACCATAGATTCAATCAGTTATTTAGTCTGCATGCTTAAAAGACAAAAGGTATTTCTCTAAGAGTGGCAAATTTCAAGCCATAGTATTAGTCCAAACAAATCATATTTCATCAATGTACTTGTTGAAACTGCAATGACTACTCAAGAAAAAATCAAATCTTCACCAAATAAACCATCTTAATGACATTCAGTTGAAGCATACATCAATACCGTTACTACAAATCAATCTAAACTAAACAAAAAGGAAATTTTCCATATAAATCAGTTGAATGTGCCAAAATTGTTGTGATCAACAGATTCAACACAAAACCCAAAATACAGCCTTATTCAATTTTGTTTTTCTTTTATTGGAACACACAAACACTAAACTGTCATGGGGAGCGGAAATATGCCTGAATCCATGGAGGCAGAGCCAACAAATCATACTCAAATCTCTAAAAGCCTAAAATCAGGAATTAAAGGGTTTCTATTATAACCCCAAAACTATTTATTCAGGAAAAACTCAAACTCATAACCCCCAAATAGCAGTAATTACAAAACAAATGATGAAACTACTCAAAACCCACAAACCTTCTACATCTCGATTGAACCAAAAACAAGATAAAAATCCAATCTTTATTGAATCACAGAACCCTAGAGCTGGAAACAAAAACGAATTCGAAAATAAACAAAACAGAGATTAAAAAATTTTATTTCGAAAAGGGGATGCGAGGATAACCGATTACTGGGTTAGAAGGTGGGCGACTTTGATAAATCGGCTGGAAAAAGCAAGTAAAGCCGCAAAGCATGACTTGGGAAAGACGGAATACCTGATACCGCCTACTGGCCACCGAATACCGATTCCAGATTAGTGAAAGCTTGTAGGAGAAGCAGAGAGAAGAGGAAAATTTGAACGCGAGAAAAACCGGATACCGTACCTAAACATGCTCATAAAAAGTAGACTCCCTCTTTTATTAGGGTAATGCTACAGTCCAGTTTATGTTTTTTAACGGAACCTTCAGTTCATCCATTATTAACCGTGGATTTACTTAGATCTCATCTTAACCATTCATGCTTTTAAAATCTAATTTTGCCATGTCAATTGGCAACCGGCTAAGCTAAAAATAGAAACGTTCGTTGCACTGTTTTTGTTCCCACTTGTAACCCTCTGCGTTCTTTTTATCTTTAGGAAATTATTATCACCTCATCCCTACACTGATTTGGTTTTGTTACTATTTTTGATCGGGTTTATATGATTTTAATAACCTAAATGATTTGGGATTAAATAGTGTTACATTGATAGTGTTGTGTATTAATCTCGGTGGCCTCCAACTGTATGAGGACATTTCATTCAAAATTTAGATAATTTTCAGTTTTTTGTGGAAATTAAGGATGGTTGGAGAAATGTTGTCATTGATGATTTTCTGAAGTGAGTTCTTGTTGTGCAGTTTCAGTTTGAATATGAGCTGATTTACTGATTTGGCACCAGTTATGCTATTGATAATTTGTTGTTTTTCTTTTCATTATCAGTTAGTCCTAAGTTTTGGAAGATCAAGAGTGGCAAATGAACATCATAGTAGCAATAATCATACTTCATAACTATAAGCGAGTGAAAAAGTTTGGGATACCTGTTGTGGAGCATGGCGATGATGTTCAAGAAAAGGCGGATAAGGAATTGCTCAGACCTCAAAGAAAGGAAGAAATAAATCAAGTTCGACTGAATATAGCAACAATAATTTTGCAATCTATGCCCTCATGATGAAGATATTGAAGTGAACTAAATGTCACTATTTTGAATTGATTTAATATGGTTTGAAACTGAGTTGATTTGAAATAAAATTAAATGTATGACAAAAGAGTAATATTAGATCTGAATTAATTTGATCGAACAAGGTTTATTGATTCAGACACACATAAATACTAATAGTACACCTACATTAGGTTGAATAGCATCAACGAACTTTAAAAAACTGATTTGAATTGCCATGAAATGAACAAAAAGTAAACATGTTGAACATAGTATGACTAAACTATTTTGGATTGCATCAAATCACATTTTGAAATAATTAATTTTCTGATATGATCTGATCTGAATTGAATTGAATATAAACTGAATTGAATCGAAAAAACAGTAGGGAGTTATAATAAAAAAATATATAAACATATGTATCTGAACTGAAAGAAATATAAAAATATTTATCTGAAGTGAACCGAAAATATATTAATATATTGAACTGAACTAAACTAAACTGAAATAAATAAAAAATAATGTACTGAACTGAACTGAAAAAATAAAAATATATTTAACTAAACTGAAAAAGATAAAATAAATAATGAACTGAACTGAAAAAAAAATAACTGAACTGCACTGAAGAAAATAAAAAATATTGAATTGAACTGAAAAAAAATACTGAACTGTAATGAAAAACATAAAAAAATACTGAACTGAATTGAACTAAACTGCTTTAAAAAATAATTCTGGCAAACAAGACCTAATAATAACCAGTTAACTTTGAGTATAGAAAAAAGGCGGTGCGTGCTACCGGTGATACATCTACAATTACTTGCTATAGTAGGTAATTAAACATTTCTGTAATGAATGCTTTTCCACGTGTTAATTTTGTATTGGCTGTAAATGTGACTGAAGGTTCAGTCAAATTACATAAACTGAACTGTAGAATCTCCCCTTTTATTATATAGTAGATGTGTTGGAGTGAAAAGTTGACTATAGAATATTAATTAGAGCGAAATTAAAAAAAATCAATACAATATTTATTAGAAAACAAAAATAATCTGATTTGAAAAAATAAATGAAATATTTCCCAACGTTATTTTCTTGATCGGAGGGTTTGATATATTCAGATTTTTCATGTTTATACTCTTCAAGATCAGAAATTGTTGCGCCAAGTCAGTAAGGAAATCACCAATACTGCCCCCATGACATGCTAAACATTCTAAATTTGGTGATGATCCCAGTTCAAGAGTCTGATTTTCATACAACTGGACATCAAGTTTCTTGAGGTACTCAAGATTAGATGTAAAATTGATATAAAAAAGGTTGAGGAAGTAAAAAAGGATATCCATAACTTTAACAAAAGGACAGTCTCTGATTATATTCGCAAAACCCCCTTTTCAATACATATCAAATTAAGATGGAGCACTTTGAGATTTGGCCACATTATTATGCTCTCGCACAGACACAAATTTAAACCGCTCAATTCCAAGTGCACGAGAATATTAGCTTCGAAATAGGTTTGGGCAAAACATACATAAAATATTCTATCGTAAGATTTTTGATGCAAGACACATATTTAAGGCGTTTAAGCCTGGCGCGTTTTTTTACGCCTTGATTGAAGGTAGCGAACTCGCTACCATCTCAAGCTAGCAAAAAACAATTACATTCAAGACGGAAAGAAGCATTTAAAGGCGGAAATGAGTTTTGACGTTAAAAAATGCTTGACCGAGGCGGAAAAATGTATCCGCCTTAAATTGAATTGATTGTTGCGATCTCGTAACCTTTGTAGTAGTATAAACGTGTCCGTAGCGATTTCGTAGGCTAGCTCGTTAGTTGTAGGTTTGTGAGTTGCGATCTCGTAAGCTTTGCTAAACCTTAATTTTAGCAGGCGAGGATGTGGGAGATGTCGTAACTGGGACGGTAGTGTATTGCATTTGATGTTACGGTATCGCTTCTGTGCACGTCAAATTTGTCATTGTTCAATGTACAGTGCATGTGAGGGTGATTGAAATGTTACGAGTTCGCTGGCTATCCAAAGGTGTTAGCGACTTAGTAGCGATATCGCAACCGCGTCTTTATGGGTCACAGATTTAAGCTGAACTGGCCGTTCTAACTCCAAAAACAAAAACTTTAAAAGGGTCTAAACAGGTGGGTATTGAAGGGTGATCAGTTGAAGTGTTCTTGGAGGTCTCATTGTTCCCGTGTTGGTGTAGGTAAGGTTTAACTTGCGTAATGTACTGGCTTGTCTCTTGATTTTGGTTGATTTTATGCATAATTTTTGGTTGCATTTTGGTTTATCTTGGTTGTTTTGTTAATGCAGTGTGTAGTTTATGTGTTGATCATCTAAAGTCAGTGGGTTAGTAGTATTGTGTAGCTGTTTGTCTGATTTGTGAATTATGGACCGCGAACGAATAATGAAGGAGAATGCTCGATTATCGATGGAGTACTTAGATTTGGTTGAACAGTTCTTAGATGTTGGGTTGCGACATTGTAGACAGAACAACATAAGAGGGGTTAGATGTCCATGCAACAAGTGTAGAAACAACGCCATATTTGAAGATATTGCTGCGTGAACATTTAATCTGTAAAGGTTTTGACAAATCCTACACAGAATGGGTTTGGCATGGGGAAGGCCATTATGGAAGTGACCAGGTGGAGATGGAGGAGGGAAGCGCCGAGGAAATCCTGCAGTATAATGAACAGCTTTCAGACATGTGCGACGATGTTGTTATGGAGTTTGTTGGGAAGAAAAGTATGCTGGAGGCAATGTATGACGATAAAAAGACAAGCTTATATGTTGGGGCTAAGCATTCTAGACTGGGAGCAACATTGTTGTTAATGAACCTAAAGGCAAGGCATGGTATTTCTGATAAAGGAATGACGGAATTGCTAGAGTTGGTTAAAGAGTTACTTCCTCAGGACAACTTATGTCCTGACAGGGTTTATGCTGCGCGGAAGATATTGTGTCCTATGGGCATGGAGTTTACTAAGATTCACGCATGCCCGAATGATTGTATGTTGTATAGGGGGATTGTTGATTCCTTGAGGGATGATTGCAAGGTATGCGGTGAGTCTAGATGGAAAAAGAAGGAGGGAAAGGTCGAGGTATGTGGAGAAACAGTGACAACATCGACAAAGCAAGGTCCTGCTAAGGTGATGTGGTACATGCCCTTGAAACCGAGATTGACGCGTTTGTATGCCAATCCAGTTGATGCAAAATTGTTAACATGGCATGCCGATAGGGTTCGAGAGGAAGATGATGATATTATATCTCACGCTTCTGATGGTGATCAGTGGAAGAAGATGGATGCTATGTACCCAGAATGTGCTGACGAACCTAGACACGTGCGCTTAGGACTATCTACTGACGGAATGAACCCTTTCGGGAACATGTCCAGCACCCACAGTTCATGGCCAGTGATGCTTGTTATTTATAATCTACCTTCATGGTTGATGATGAAACGAAAGTATGTGCTTTTGAACACTATGATCTCGGGGCCTAAGCAACCTGGCAATGACATTGATGTATATCTAGCACCTCTTGTTGAGGAGTTGGAATCCTTGTTTAAGCATGGGATTCATATTCCTGACAGAAGTCGAGGGGACGCGGAATTCCAACTTAAAGTCATGTTGATGTGGAGCATCAATGATTTCCCTGCTTTGGGTAACCTTGGAGGGTGTTCTGTGAAAGGGCATTTTGCATGTCCCGTTTGTGAGAGCCATACTAATCATTGTCAATTAAAGCACGGTGGTTAGCCTGTTTATCTAGGTCATAGACGATTTCTACCTAGAAGTCATCCGTGGAGGAGTGCAAAGAAGTGGTTTAACGGTCAGGAAGAGCATGGTTTTTCCCCAGTCCCACTATCAGGTACTGAAATATTGGAAAAGGTAGCGGGCATGGAGTTTGTGTTGGGAAAGGGAAAAAAGAAAAGCGCTCAAACTATGATTTGGAAGAAATGTTCGATTTTTTTCAAGCTCGATTATTGGGAGCACTTGGATGTGCGCCACTGTCTAGATGTCATGCACATAGAGAAGAATGTATGCGAAGCTTTGGTTGGGACGCTATTGAATACACCGGGCAAGAGTAAGGATGGATTGAAAAGTAGAAAGGATTTAGTCAATCTTGGCATAAGGACGTCACTTGCTCCCGTTCAAGAAGAAGCAGGTACGACATACTTACCACCTGCTTGTTATTCCTTGTCATCTGAGGAGAAGGAGAGTTTTTGTAGAACTCTAAAATCAGTAAAGGTGCCTTCTAAATATGGTTCAAACATTAGTAGTTGTGTATCTACCGCCGAGTTAAAATTAGTGGGAATGAAGTCGCACGATTGCCACAACCTGATGCAGGATTTGAATGTCATTGCTCTGAGAGGTTGCTTGCCTTCTCACGTTGGAGACGCAGTTGCAAAGCTTTGTTATTTTTTTAAACAAATATGCCGCAAGAGAGTAAGCCGTCGTAAGTTGGATGAATTGCAGGATATGGTAGTTGAAGTACTGTGCAGGCTAGAGATGTATTTTCCCCCTTCATTTTTTGACATAATGATTCATTTGATAGTTCATTTGGTGCGGGAGGTGAAGCTGTGTGGACCGGTGTACTTGAGATGGATGTACCCATTTGAGAGGTACATGAGCATTTTCAAGCATTTTGTTAAGAATCGTTATCGACCAGATGCCAGTATAGTGCAGCGATATGTCGCGGAAGAGGTAATAGAATTCTGTACCAACTATTTACAGGATGTACCTACTATAGGACTGCCAGTCTCCAGACACGATGGTAGATTGGATGGTGTCGGACTACGCCATAAGTCTAAATTTAGCCCTTCTTCCGATGAAATATCTACAGCACATCTGTACATTCTGCGCAACCATCATTCAGTGAGTCTTTATGTTGATGTTCACCTTAATGATATTAGGTCAGCACACCCGAGTTGGTCGGAACCTAGAGTCCTAGAAGCTCATTGCAGAGACTTTACTAGTTGGCTGAAAATACATGTGCAGAATGGCGGTGAACACCCCGACGTTGTAAAATGGGTTGCCAAGAGACCCCTAGGCACAGTTACGTCGTTTAGCGGGTATGACATCAATGGATACACGTTTGGTACTAAGTGGAGTGATGATAGGTCTGCAACCCAAAATAGTGGGGTATCAGTACCTGGAGAGGGTGATAATGGTTTTTTTGGTACCATTACTGATATATGGGAAATGGACTTTGTTCATGTCCAAATCGCATTATTTAAATGTGAATGGGTAGATCAAGGTGAAGGGGTGCGCACAGAGGATTTAGACATGACTCTAGTTAATAGAGGAATTCTCGGGTCTAGGGATGATCCATTCATCATGGCGGCTCAAGCTCATCAGGTATTCTATGTGGAAGATCCAACTGATGCTCGATGGGAGATCGTTGTTTATGGTAAGAAAACATTCATCTATGGTGACGGCTAGTTCGACGATGACTCCACTGTTTCTACCGACACCATTCCGCCCTCGGTGTACGAAACTCTGGAGGAGGATGATGACATTGTTTGTGCGTCGGTGTGCAGAATGGATCATGAGGAAGGCATGTGGATTAATCCTGCGGGGAAAACTACAAAGAGGAAGGGGAGGCAACCAAAGAAGAAGAAGACTAAAAAGAGTAAAACACAAAAGCAGCTATTTGATAACCATTGTTTTTGAATATTATGCTGTATTTCATGGTTCATGTAGTTAAATTTTGATTTAATTAATTTGAGTACAATAAATCTTCTAATTCTAAAAATTTTGTACACTGCTGTAGACGTGGCGATACCGTAACGAAACACGCTAGAAACCAATGCATGTTAACTTGTTGCCTTGCGATTTCGTAACCTTGGCGAACCGGTTCCGCTTTCGCAACAAAAAGCTGAAATTCGCAGATGAGCTTCTGTCTCTTGAGTCTGGGAGGTTACGATCTCGCTTGATGGGAAAAAATTTGTATACATTTGATTAACTTGAAACTAGCGAAATCGGTAGTAGCTCGCCAGCTGAGTAACTTGATACTGGCGAGCTCGCTAGTATAAAGCCACATACCAAAAAATTAGATTTAACTCCTTAGTAAAGTGGTGTTATATTTTGAAAATTTAGCCACACTAAATAAATAATGGAAGTTTAAATAATAAAATATACATAATAAAATAGATGACATTCAAATTCAAATATTCTTTGCAATCTTGTTAGAGAAAGTGATAAAAACAAATTGAAAATGAAATTGTTTGGATTTGAGCACAATTACTAGCCAACATGAACGAATGCAAATCTAATCATCATTGCTAGGAAGTGGTGTCTGTGATGGTGCTGGTGGATCCCCCTTCGCTTTTTTCCTCGCACTAGCCCTTTCAATGCCACGTATCACCTTCTCCGTTAACCAATTTGCGTGATTGATTTTGGCCATCTTATCCCTGAAAAGGTCGACCGTGTCTTCTACACCCTTGTAGTATGCCTCTGAGGGTACACCTGTTCATGTAAGTGAATGTAAAAAAGGGTGAGTATAGCAAATAAATTGTATAAAACAGAAATTAAACTGTAGGGGTTTAGTGTGGCTAACCTTCGACGTTCTCTCTGACTTCTTCAGGATTAAACTGTAGCGGTTTCTTGGGTCCATCCGCTACTTTCTGCCACACACCATCAATCAACTCAAACTTACATTTCCTCTCAAAATATGACATCGTATAGAAGCAACACTCCTGGGCTATTGGAGATAATTTTATCTTGGGATGCACTGAGGTAAGAAACATGGTTATGAAATTACCGTAAGGGAGCTTCTTGACTGTCCTATTATTTTCGACCACACTTTGTCTCATGTGCTCGAAAATGACATGGCCAGGGTTCAACTGCATCTCCTCCATGACGCAGTAAAATATGCTCACAGTAGTATAGTTCATCTCGGTGATCCAACCACCCTTAGGCACGACACTCCCAGCGACCATCTCATAAACATTCCTCTCCTCACCACTAAGTTTATCCAACTTATAAGATCTAGGCACCCCTAAATCGTCAGCATCTCTATCAAAGTACTTCTTAGCATACTCTACAACTTGGGCTCGATCCAAAACCCCATACTCAGGCCATTGTTCTCTAATGTAAAACCCCGGAGGGGGTTGGTTGCTATTGTCCTCGTTAACAGCATAGGACACGTTCAATGCCTTGTTAAAAAATTCCTCCCCAATCTCGTAGTCCTTCTTATTAACCCTGGTGAACCACCTACCCGTCTCCTTTTCTTCCTCAATCAACTGGTGAAAATTAGCATAGAATTAGCACGTCTCTTCCTTATGTGCCGGATAATTCAAACCTAACAACTCACCCAACTCATGAAATTGAAATATCTTTAACACATTCCCCAAACCTAGTTCTTCTATCTGATTAAAATCAACATCATAACAATCTAGTAATTGACTATGCTCCATTTAATTAGAATAGGCCTCGGATGCATCCAAACTTACAAATTTTTGCTTATCATATTTGGTTGAACTTGTCCCCGCCGTCGCCCGTGGCTGAGATCCCGAAGCCCGAGCTTCATCACGTCGGGCGGCCTGCACAAACGGATTGGGTGCCAAATTCTTCGTCCTTGCCATTGCTCTTGTCGGATGGGTATGTGAGATTTTGGTTGGTTTATTTTTTCTGAGCTCTGAGACGTTCGTTCGATGTTTGAAATCAGAAGATCCCCAAATTTGATATTTAAAGGTTTGCGACTTGCGATATCGTAACTACCAAGACATTTTATATTCAAGTTGGTTGCGATCTCGTAAGTTTCCACGCACACAAGTAAACAACGCCGTGTAACATGCTGCTAGGGTTTAATTCTCAGCAGTAATACTAGCGATATCGTAACTAATTAAATTCATATTATATTAATTCTCAGCAGTACTACTAGCGAACTCGCAACTAATTGTATTCATATTAACTTAGCGAGTTCGCTACTATTCCAGTCAATGTTTAAACCGTTCTATGTGTCAACCTTTGTTGTTACGAATTCGCAAGGGTAGAGAAAGTACGCTGCGAGATCGCTACACATTCTCTAGCCAGGCTCTGTTGACTGAATACGTCTTGTTGCGATATCGTGAGGACCTCGTAAACAGGCGCTAGTTAGTTGCGATGTCGCTTGGTGTTCTGTTCATAATAAATCATCATGAAACGTGACAGTGACGATATCGCTATGTCCACGCACTATACAAAAAGTAAATGATTTTGCTGATACGATATGGGCTCTTAGGATGAAAAAATAAAATGTAAGGGACAATATATCAAAACAAGAAAAAATAAATTGTAAATGTGCCAAAATGGAAAACACAAGTTCATTACAATCGAAACAAACTGGTGATACAAAAATACATAGTAAAGAACAAACAACTAATACTAGTAGATGATTCGTTTACCGAGGACATGAAGCAGTTCCTGATCGCAAGTGCATGCATCACAGGTAATGTCCGCCGGATCAAGGGGTAGCCAGGGATCGTACCTCACAAACTTATTGAGGCCAGCATGCGGAATGCAGCATATCGGCCTAGGCCTAACTGCTGTTTCTGAGAAGTACCTGAGGTAGTGTGTCCAACCCCAAGCGTATCTCAGACCTCTTTTGACGCGTTGCCTAGCTAGACGGAGGCCCTGTTTGTCGGTTCTCTTCATGGTTGGATGACATTCATGCCTCTTTGAATGTCACCTTCGCAGATTGCAAAAACAGCCAACACATAGGTCGACGGTGTGTGACCTACTGCAGAAGCTTCGGTGAGCCACTGTCGAGCCCACTCGGTCGCTCTTCCGCTCACGTAGCGACGAAGAACCCAGTCGAACTCAGCACGAATCATTACCAGATTTATCATGTCATCTGGGAGGGCGTTGAATAGAGACACATCCATGGGAATCAGAAGGCAAGGAATATGAGAAGGCAGAAGGGAATGTGGGAATGAAGGGTCTAATGAGGTTCTAAATGGAGAATGGGTTGATATTTAAAGGGTTGAGGTGCTCTATTATTCAAAAATATGTCAGAGTTCCTAGACAAAAAGCAGTCATTATGGTATTAATGGAAGGAAAATGTAAAGGCATTCTCACCTTTCCATGGACACCCCATGCAAACCCCCAAAATAAATTAATTACTGATGGAATTTCAAAGGTTTTTACTGATGTCACAGGTCAGACAAAGCCCAATACTTATACTATCACTACTACTACAGCCCAATATACTACCAAAAGCCCTTATCTCGTTGCGATATCGCTAGAGAATCGCCAGCTAGGCTCTGTTGACTGAATATGAGCTGTTGCGATATCGTTAGGACCACGTAACATATAAGCGAGTATGTGACGAGTTCGTTTGTGTTGATTCTACTAATAAACGTGTCACTGACGATATCGCTAGGAACACGCACAATAGCAACAGTAAATGATTTTGCATAAAAAGTAACATTTACGATGAAGCTAGTGATTTAGCGAGCGATTTTGCTGAAAAAATAACCGTTACGATGAAAAAGTAAAATGTAGGGGACAAGGTTTCAAAACAAGAAAAGCTATTCAATAATTAAATTAATGAGCCAAAATGGCAGACATAAACTTATTATAATCCTAACAAATTTTACATAAAAAACAACAGAATAAAATAAGAAAGAAAATACAACATCCAAAGTGGCGGAGGGGTTAGAAGGACGTGAAGCACTTCCTGCTCGCAAGTGCATGCATCACATTCGATGTCCGCTGGATCAACCCTCGTGTAGCGCCGGTACCTGAAGCCGTCATTGAGGTCAGCATGTTCCTGGCAGCATCTAGGTCTAGGCACTACTACATCGAGGTACCCCAAGTAGTGCGCATTGCCCCAGGCGTAAGCCAATTCTAGGGTGACGCGATCCCGAACTTCCTTGAGGCCTTTCTTGTCGGTTCTCTTCATCTCGGTGATGACATCCATGCCTCTCTGAGCATCACCTTCGCAGATTGCAAATATAGCCAAGGCATAGGCCGACTCTCTGTGACCTATCGCAGAAGCCTCGGTGAGTCACTGTCGAGCCCAATCGGTCGCTTGGAAGCTCACATACATTCTGAACGTAACACGAATCATTATAAGATGAATCATGTCATCTGGGAGGGCGCTGAAATGTGTCAAAGCCGTGGGAATAAGAATGCAAAGATTAGGAGAAGTTTGAAGGGAATATGGGAATGAAGGCTCTGATGGGGCTCTAAAGGGAGAAGGGGCTGACTTTTATAGGGGTGAGGTTCTACATTGGTCAAAAACATGTGAGAGTTCCGAGACTAAAATTAGTAATTGTTGTATTAAAAGAAGAAAAATGTAAAGGCATTCACACCTTTTCATTGACCACATTCACACCCCAAACAAAATAATTACTGATGAAATTTCAAAGGTTTTTCCTGATGGGTCCGTATACTGTAGCGATATCGCTACTCTCCAAGCCTAACAATTGTTTGCCAGGTGTGTCAAGATTTGTTGTTACGAACTCGCTAGAGAATCTCAAGCTAGGCTCTGTCGACTGAGTATGACTTGTTGCGAGTTCGCTACTATAAGTTACACAGGTAGCAACTTCGCTAGGGAGGCGCCAACTTATGCTACAAGTATGCAACTAAGTTACGACATATTAACCTAGCGAGGTCGCTACTATGCCATTCATAAGTTTTGTTGTTCTATGTGATCATGTGCAGTAGCGAACTCGTAAGAAAGATCGCCAACATTTGTCCCACATCGGCTGATTAGAAGGTGATTTTTCAGTTTATATACACTTACATTTTACAAGGGTTTGATAAGTCGCCGACCAGCGCAAACTGAACATGAAACACCAAGGCTAAGACCCAATACTTACATAGGCTAAGGCCCAATACTTACACAGGCTAATGCCCAACACTTATACGCCCAATATAGAACCAAACCCAAAAACCCTTTTTTGATGGGTTCTTATCATGTAGCGAACTCGCTTCAAGCCACGTCAATGTTGAGTTTTTTTATTGTGTCAATCTTTGTTGTTACGAGGTCGCTACAGAATCTCTAGCCAGGCTCTGTTGACTGAATACGACATGTTGCGATATCGTTAGGACCTCGTAAATAGGCGCTAGTTAGTTGCGATTTCGCTTGGTGTTCTGTTACTAATAAATCATCATGAAATGTGACAGTGACGAGATCGCTAATTAATAAAAATTAATAAACTTATATAAAATGTAAAGGACAAGGTATCACAAAAAAAAACTTATTAAATAATGAAATGTGCCAAAATGGGAAACAAAAGGTTATTACACTCATAACAAATTTGGGCTAAAAAAGAAAGAACATAATCAAACAACAAAAAAACTAGAACATTTAGCCTAAACGAGGACCGAAGACGTGAACCAATTCCTGATCGTAGGTGCATGCATCACATGAGATGTCCGCTGGATCAAGCCTCTCCCAGCGATCGTACCTCACTCTGCGATTGAGGGCAGCATGTTCCACGCAGCAGATCGGCCTAGGCGTGACTACTCCATCTCTGAGGAACCTGTAGTAGTGCGCCCAACCCCAAGCGTTACCCAAACCGGCTTTGACGCGTACTCGAGCTTCCCGGAGGCCTTTCTTATCGGTTCTGTTCAGGGTGGTGATCACATTCATGCCTCTCTGAATGTCACCCCCACAACATATTGCAAATATGGCCAAGACATAGGTCGAGTCTGTGTGACCTAGTGCAGAAGCGTCGGTGAGCCACAGTTTATGCCATTCTGTCGCTCTTCCGGTCGCGTACGCACGAAGAACCGAGTCAAAGTAAACACGAATCATGATTAGATTTATCATGTCATTTGGGAGGGCTTTGAATATAGATAAATCCATGGGAAGAAAAAGGCAAACAATAGGAGAAGGGAGAAGGGAATGTTGGAATGAAGGAAATTTATAGGGTTGAGGTGCTCCATTTATGAAAAAGATTGTAGAGTTCCTAGTAAAAAAATAAAGGCATTTTTACCTTTTCAAGATATCCTCATGCAAACCCCAAAAAAAAGTTAATTCCTTATGGAATTTGAAAGGTTATACTGAATTCTTTTGAATGTTATTTCATCAAATCAAACTAAACTAAATTGAAAGTATTGAATTCGTTTGTGGGTTTGTGGGTTTAGGGTTAGGGTTTAACTGTGGTAACGTGCACACTAGCGATATCGCTACCATAGAGGCTACTTAGCGATATTGCTACCATAAGTTACATAGGTAGTGAGTTCGCTAGTGAGGCGCCAACTTGGCTCTGTTGACTGAATACGACTTGTTGCGAGCTCGCTACTTTTCAGTTACACAGTTAGCGAGTTTGCTAGTGAGTCGCCAACTTGGCTCTGTTGACTGAATACGACACGTAGCGACCTCGCACGTTATACGTAAAGAGGAGCGAGGACCAAGCAATTTCGCTAGGAGCACGCACTATACCAAAAGTACTTGATTTTGCTGAACTGAAGTAACAACTCTAAAAATAATTGAACAACATACATCTAAAAATCGTTGAAGTTATTGACCACATTCATGTAACCAAAACGACATCTTTGGTGACGCGTACACAAGTGATCATAATCCAAAAACTAGTTAATATTCAAAAAAGTAAATGTTTAAACCAAACTAAACTACGAAATCATAGGCCTGCGACTAACATATCATGCAAGTCATCAACACACATCTTGTCGCTGCCTTCGGCCTTCTCCCTCGAACTGCCTCCATCGTTTTGCTTGTCTAGCTCGTTCTGGCCTGCTGGTTGAGCTTCAGTCTCGATGCAGATGTTCTCTTCTTTGCCTTGGCCTGGTTCAACATCCTCGTCGGGTTCTGCGATCAGCCTCTCTTTCCTAATCATCTCATACCTCGCCGGCTCATCTTCTGCATCAGAGTCGCTGTCATGATGATCACCATCATCACCATCATCACTATCTGCATCTGCATCCCTTACATGATCAGCAACAAGCTTCCCATCGGATGGCTCCTTCCCGCTGGCTGTAGCCAAATCTTCGCTAGGACCCGCGGTGTCTTTTTGCTTGGGAAATGTGGTGCGGAAATCAGGTACCTCCTCCTCATCGCTCAGATCGCACTCCACTACCCCGCTGGATATCAGTTCGCCGAGCCGTTCGTTGTTAGCACATGCCCTTTTCTCGGCCATTTCAATCTCATTCAATAACTGGCCCATAGACACCACAAGCCTACCACGGGCATCAAAAACAGCATCTACACAAACAAATCAAGGTTGATAAGAACCAATCATTAACAAATTAAACAACTAGAACCAACTACAGTTAATAACAAGCTAGAATCATACCTGATACTCCCATCCTACCCCTTGCCCTTCTTGCTACCTCTTCAGCTTCTTTCTTTCTCGCGTACTTCCCATCGGCCTTCAACTATAACCTATTGTGCTTGAGCCACTCCTTGTCGTATTTGCCGAGTGGCATGGGATGGCCTCTTGGAAAAATACCCGCTTTCCTGATCAGAGCTACAATCAAATTGCCATACAGAAGCGCGGCGTTCTTGTGTCTGGCCATCTTCATCATTTGAGTCATAATTGTGAAGCCGGGGTTGATTGGAAGCTTCTCCATTATATAGTAGAACACCATGAGACTGCAAACTGTGGGCTCACATGCATGCCCTAGGGACGGGACCACATTACCGCAGATTAGCTCAAAAACTAATCTCTGCTCCTCGGTAAGCCTGTGGATCGGGTAAAACCTAGTTGTACCCGGCCTATCAGAAGTCCTTTTAAACCACTTCTGACCCATCTCACCGGCCTTCAACGGTTGCTTGGGGCTAACAGAAGGAAACATCTGCTCGTAATGTACCTCGTACGGACCATCATTTTTGGTAGGCCTCAGGTCGGTACGAGACATATACGGACATTTCAGAACTTCATTGATGCTAAACTTATCGACCGTAAACTTAACACCCCGCACCATTGTAGTTATTTCCTCCACCCATTCCTCTAAACCTAGGTTCGCATAAAATTGGAGAACCTCTTCATGGTAAACAGGCTCAGGCAACATAAGCAATGTATCTAGATGCTGTGCCCTAAAATGGTCTAGCACGTAATCTAGCGAAGGCACCACAGTACTATCAAACACATTATTATTTACAAGTTTTCGAGAGGAGCAACGCTCATACCTAGCCATGGCGGCGTCGTTGAAGAACTCAGGAGTGTCCTCCTCTTCACTGGAACTGCTGGGCCCTTCCCCACCATCATTTCTGGCAGCAGCGGCGGCGGAAGGGACGACTGGAACTTCCGGCGGCGGCGGGGCGACTGGAACCTCTGCCTGAACCTCAGGATCCTCGGTCCGACGCCGTTTCTTTCCCGTCGCCGGACCACTTTCCCGTCCACTGTCTGAGCCTCTACCACCCCGTCCTCGCACCGCTCCTCTGGTCTTTGGCCGCATTTTATCGGAGAAGTTACAGGGTCGTCGCCGGTGATAATGGCAGAAGGGTTTTCAATTTGGGGCTAATTAATTTTAGCCCGATCCCCTTTTTTTTATAGTAATAGTACTTGCGATATCGCTAGCTGATACGCTTCTATATGTTGCGAGATCGCTAGTTCACACGCATCTGTATGTTGCGAAGTTGTTAATATCTCGCTCAAGCCTGAGTATCTAGTAGCGAGTCTTAAAAAGCCTCGCCAGGCAAGCGTTCGAGTAGCGAACTCGCTACAGAAGAATCATTCTAATTAGTAGCGAGGTCGTAACCCAAAAAGCCTTTTTTCTATTTGAACTAATAACTAGCGCTATCGCAACCCCGTCGCCAACTGGTTTTCTGGGTTATGTGGGTTTGTGGGTTTGCGGGTTTGTGGGTTCAGGGTTTAGGGTTTAACTGTGGTAACGTGTATACTAGCGATTTCGCTACTACACAAGCTAATTAGATTGTAACTAAAAAATAAAACTTTTTAATTTTTTATTAGCAATTTTCACATTCTAACATATATATATTTTATAAAAATGCAGTACAATAATCTATTTGTTAAATATCCATCATGATATTCACTCAGGTAGAGTACATCTTTGTACATAAGCAGTATGACATAACTCTACGTAAATCATCAATAATTCGGTTTAAGTTTTTAAACGCAATATCATATTCTTAAATATGTACATTTTATATCCAGACAGTATAATACTCAATTTGGAAAATATCGAACATCACATTATGTCAAGCAGAGTACATCTTAGTACATCAACATGCAATGTTATTAAGCGATACTCGGTAGTATGATGAGTGATGAGAGTTGGTGAGTGAACGTGTGCATGATACTTTGTTTAATTCAAGAATCGTGCTTGTAATCACATAAATGAGTTGTAATAAACTAAGTATCTCTAATGAAATGCACTTGAACTGCGTATATATATATGTAGTTCACGTGTGAAGCTCTACTATGCTGTTGTCTCTAATGGTAAGCGATGGATAGCGTTTTCAAGCGTACACATGATGTGTAGAGTTTCTTATTGTCTTACAATTAAAGACTAAGTTTCTTAAAACTCTTTCAAATTATGTAATTGCAGATTAAGTGATCAAATCCCTATCCCGTTCTACATGAGCATACGACGGAACAAATGAAAATTATTCTTAAAATTGAATGATTAGTGTCTTATACCATCATTTCGCTTAAATCGTGATTTAAAAATGTATGTGTGCATTTAAAAAAAAAAAAAATCTTAAGTAGGGTTCTAGCGAGCATTCGTAGCGACGTCGCAACATCCTAGTAACATACTTTATGTCAGCTTTTCAGTTACGATGTCGCTAGAAGGATAAAGTAGAGCATAAAAGGCAATCACATGAGCACGTAACGACTTCGTAAATAGCCACGTCAGGCGTAACGAGAGAGTTCCGATTTCGCAACAAGGTAAGCTAGAATAAAGTAAACACGTTATAGAACAGAAAAACACTACACTTTTGGCATCTTATCCTCACTTCTTACGGGTTCATCTCCAAAAGTTCAAACTTTTGCACATCTTCTCAAATCTCCTCAAATTTCTTCACATCAAATCTCCATTACCCATCCCATACATCTTCTCACATCAATTGTGTCAAAACAAAGTGGAACTAGCCACTAATTGCATGCAAAATATTGGTAAGTTTTGCAATAAATTCTCAACCACATTTTAGCCTATAGTTTTTTCAATTAATGTCAATCTTTATTTGTTCTTGTTCAATTTGGTAACTCCTTTGTTATGGGTAGGAGAGGGACAAACAAGGTAGACCATCCCCAACCAAAATAATCAATTCTACCGACACAACTTTGTCATATACCAAAGGTACGATTTTTTTCATTCTTATTTGCTATAAATTTGATTTTCTTGTATATAGTGCCTCCATTTATCATGTTATTACAAAATATCATGTCAGAAGCATGTCCTGAATGAAAATCAAGATTTTCGTTTAAAATTATCCGTAGCTAGCTTAGCCCTAAATTTTAGGATTATGAAATATAATGTTTTTACTACAATGTACAACTTTGATTTATTAGTATTGTGTTAGTCATTAACAAATTTCAATATACAAAGGAAGCTTAATGGAGAGCCCTTCAAGTTCCGTTAACTCCGACTCAAGTGGGGGGGGGGGGGGGGGGAATGTTGTTGGCGGTTCAAGTGAGGTTAGAAGACAACGAGAAGTGACTCGCGCATCGAAAGAAGCTCAACTCCTCACACATTGTCGCGAATTAGAGATTAGGATCGATAACAAAATACTAACACATGTCAAGTTTAATGACATTGGTGTTGCTATTTCACCCGACGATGATGCCGCGCGATGGTCGAGTTGGTGTGCTAAGACGGGTAAGATATGCACACCATTAGACACAACGGATTGGAGGCTACTAAGCATCGACATCAAAAAGGATATATGGAAGGATTGCAAGGTTAGTGTGGTACTTGTTATTTTTAATTTCAATTGAAAATTGTGAGTGTGACTATTTTTATGATCACATTTGTAGCGCCCCTTTATTATCGAGGCAACATCCTATGATCAAGTGAAGAATAAGGCTCTTCAAATCGCATCAAAAGCTCATCGAGAACACAAATATACCCTTGCCGAGGATTATATCAAACCGAAGGGCACGAGGTTTGGGGAAGATCCAAGTACACGTTACAATCACATTGTAACCCTTACTTGGGAGGCATTCAAGAAACGATGGTTAGAAAATGACGCAAAGGTTAGTTTACTTACTACATCTTGCAATAATAGTGTCATGCGAATTAGCCAAATATTTTTGTTTCGGTTAGTGCTTTATTCCTAAAATAACATAGAATTTTTAAAAGGGTTTGGGGGATAGGAAGCGCAAAGCCAGTGCTGATAATGTTATGCCTTACACCGGGGGTAGGGCGGGGTACATGGGTGTGGGGAAGAAGACCTCAAAAAAAAACATGAAACCGAGGTGAAAGAGCTTGTGGATGGGGGCATGGACGCGGAAGTGGCGAACAAGCTAGTCATTGCCGAAGACCCTACAACATATAGTAGACAACAATTATTCGTCTTGGTAGAATTAAAAAAGACGGGACTTTCTCAAGTGATGAGGCAAAAAGGGTGGCTAATCGAGTGGTACGCTTTACCTACTACGCCATACCATGTTCCATTTTAGTATCTACAATCACACCATCAAACACAACAACTGATTACGATAATAACTTTTCATTTACTATACTACCTTTTTAGGATGAGTTCGAGCGTGAAGTTGAAGAAGGCTTGTTCATCCCTGTCGGTAAACACGATGTGCTACGTAGGGCACTTGGGAAGGCCGAGCATCCGGGAAGAGCTAAGGGAATTGGTGGTTATGTTACTCAAATAGAGGCGTTTGGTATTAAACATAGTAGGAAAGACCCTAAACCATCCAAACTCCAAATAGCATTGAACCAAGCCAAAAAATACGACCAAGAGGTCAAGAAATTGAAAATAATGTTGGCCAATATATGTTCTTTTATAAAGTATCCTCTTCCATCCGATTTTTGTGACACCGATCCAATCAATGGACCCTCGTCTAGAGGTTCACATCCTTCCCCACCACAACATGAGGTTGACCAACCTATTTTTGACCAACCTATTTTTGACCAACCTATTGTTGAACCCAACAAGGAAATATGCACACCTTCGGCCCCTATCAAAGAGCAAGTTCACATACAACCATCTGATCCCAAACCAAAGGTACGTTAAATTCTTGCACCTCAATCAAATAAATAATTCTACACAACTCATGATTATTGATATTTTATAAATATACTCATCCTACATATGTCTAATTCGACCTAATTAAACATGCCTTATTTGTATATTAGAACTCCCCTTCTTGCAAGTTGTACGCTGAATGTGGGATGAATTCTCAACCCCGCCACGTTGTAATGGGAAATTCATATCCTGACATGGCACTACATCATGAAGCCAAAGTACCTATTGGTTTCGTTAGGGTTTCTATACTACATGTGTTAGTCGAGGATGCGTTGGTACCGGTCGCGGATCAAGAGTGCACGACAGTGGGTAAAGGTTTGGGCCGTTTTTTTGTGTGGCCCAAATGGTTGGTCGTTGATGTGAATTCTAATTCTATCCCAATTAATAAAAACACACTTTCACCCGTCGTAGACCCGCTAGATTTTCCGGTAGCTAAGAAACCGATATCGGTGGGAGAAGTTGGATTCATAAAATCACTCCCGGGATTCCTTCGCACGTTTTATGATCTGGTGGGCCACCATAGTCGGGATTCTGTTTACTATTTCTACTCCAATAAACAGGTGTTCTGCGAAGCGAGGGAACTAGTCGTTCCATGGGAAGACTTTGCCCTTTTCTGGCACTATAAAACCCTTCCCGAAACAATCCTTATACTACATCAAATGTAAGCTACTTGATCTCATCTCTTCTATCATATTGCAAGTTACGAATTTTCATGTACTTGTGCACTATTATACGTTCATATCCCATATATTGTTTATTTAGGTAAATGCAATGCCTTGCTCTAAATGCAAAGACTTTCATTGGGTTTTTGCACCCAATATGCTTGCAAGAAATGAATGAAAGTAATCAATCACGACTTGCTTATCTCTCTAAGATCCTTAGTGACAAGACCAAGACAATTTACATAGGCCCATATCTAGAGGGGTTAGTTTTCTTTGTTACAATTGGATATTTGCACTTCATAAACATTATAATCTTCGAGACGGGTTCTTACATTTTCATTTCTTAAAATATGTAGCGGCCATTGGAGTTTTGTAGCTATGATACCATCGTTGAAGCGAGTGTATTGGATGGACCCGCTACACTTTGGTCCATCTACAAAATTTGCAGATTTATTAGAGGTTGTTATGCATAGTGCACATGACGACACACTACTTCCCTTCAACCTTATACAGATTCAGGTGACAGTACAAATCCAATGCTCATTTATTTCCACTGTGATTTCATTTCAAATCATTTGTTATACTTCTTCACTTTCAGCACCGAAAGCAATTGTCAAATTGGGAGTGCGGTTACTATATGATGTTGTACGCAAGCGAGTGTGTAGCTGGCCTTGTTCAAGATAATTTGGAATTACATCGCGTAAGCATTCTTATAACCTACTTATTGTACCTATTACTATCTACGTTGCATTCAATAGTATTAAAAAAACATTTCATATTCTTAGATTATCGAGGAAAATCATGCACCGTACACCAAGAAGGAGTTGGAAGATGGTAGAGATGCATTGGCTAGACACTTGGTCCTTATTAGATCTCGGTACATCTCTAGGCCTCACATTCCCAATAAAAGCTAGTTTCTTTTTTTGTCAAATGGATGCATATACTTTTGAGTTCCATTACTTCCATAAGTTTATAAAGTGTGGCTTGATAGTGTTTCATGTTCATGTTTTGTGCTTAGATACCATGCATCTTGCAATTGACAGCTTAGACAATTAAAATGAAACCCAATTTTAGTGGAAATGGATGGAAATGGCTCAAATCCTATAATTTTGTGACACTTACGAATTCTCTGCGAGATCGTTACTTCTCTCGCCTGTAACATTAAAATAGTTGCGATCATCTTGTACTATCGCTACTTCAATCGCCCGAATTATATTTCTGAGCTTAGTTTTTGCGCACTCGCTACCCAATCGCTCGTTCTTCTCTGCCTCTCCAATCTGATCTCTGTCGAGGTCGTAACAATACACGCCAACACCAGGCGAATGTCTAGCTTACTCGTAACGTCATTTTTTTCTCTCGCTCACCCGGTGCTAAAACGTCGTCGTTTAATGGTTCTGAGCTTAGTTTTAGCGCCCTCGCTACCCAATCGCTCGTTCTTCTCTGCCTCTCCAATCTGTTCTCTGTCGAGCTCGTAACCATACACGCCAAAGCCAGGTTAATGTCTAGCTTACTCGTAACGTCAATTTTTTTTCTCGCTCACCCAGAGCTAAAACGACGTCGTTTAACGTTAGCGAGATTAGTAGTGAATTCGTTACTACACACATAAGCGATTGTCTTACGATATTGTTAACTCTCTCGAACCAACAACTTTTATTATATTTTTATAATATCATTTTTACAATTTTTATATTTTTACAATTTTTATGAAAAATAATTGTTCGGTTGCGACCTCGCTACGGTGTTACTAGCGAGTAGCTAGTGGCTGTCGTAACCTGGCTCGTTTGGTTTAACTTGGCTTGTAACGAGTTCGCTACCTATGACCGAGCGATTCTCCTATATTTGTCGTAACCAGTCTCGTCAGCAGATAAATATATGATAAACTAGGTTCACTTACGAGATCGTAACTACTATTAGCGATCTGCACGGTGGAAGTCGTAACCAGTCTCGTACACATTCATAACAGTCTAGGCTTTTCAATGTAGCGAACTCGTTAGTATTTCATCTGGCGATCCGTAAGCTGCTGTCGTAACATAACGATCAACCATTTGTTTGGGACTAGCGTTTGCTAGTTACGGTCTCGCAACGAGCCAATTCACATTATACAGACTTTCACGCTAGCGAGTTCGTGAGCCTTTAGCAAGGCGTATAAGCCTACATCCAAGGCGGAAACAAACACCTTAAACCCAAAAATATCTAAGGCGGAAGAAGAACCGCCTTAGATGATTTTTCTCATTCAAGTCACTACCAGAGAAGGCATTTGTTTTCTGCCTTAACCAATGAAGGATGAACTGCCTTAGATGGCTTGATATTCTAGTAGTGCCATCCTCTTGACGGTAGCCAGCTCAATGGATCTCTCTATACTTGAAGAATTCATAAAGTCAGAAATATTTGAATATAAAAGTGTCGAGTTCCTTCTCGTACCAGATGAGGGTTGAACTCGGATAAGAGTGCATAAAGCTCGAAATTAACCATCATCGTGAGTATCAAACTAATCACAAGGCTTGAAAACCAAAACAGAACGACTATGCACCGCTCTCAAGAACTCTTTTGATACAAGATTTAATTGAATTGCTTCTTTGCTACTGAGATTGAGATTGCTAATAATATGATGAATAATATCTTCCGATAATTCGAATTGCTCTCTCTAATTATTTTGCTCATCTTCTCTTTCTGTTGCTATGTTAATTAACCTTTGCCGCAAATATTCAATAAAGTATATATTAGGCGGATGTAGAGTATTTTTTCCACTTTTTATTAAAGGAAAAATCCGTTTCCGCTTGGTCAAGGATTATGCACATGTTTCATTTTTAGAAAAGAGAAGGATTAGATACATAATTTATTATAGTTAAATTGAAAAGCTACCCCAATAATTATTTTAAAAGGAAAATAGCCATATACGTTCAAGACAAAAATTTGCTTTAAAAAAATCATTTTGAGGCAAAAATATATAAATGAAAGTGATCAGTCAAAACAAATGTAAAACAATTTATACATTTTTTTTTAATTAAAACCACCTTAAGGGTGGGGGAACTTTATAGGCATCCCATACCTTTCAAATAAAAAACCAAGTTTAGTTACAAATTGTTACTAGTACAAGAGTTGACTAAGTTTTATTACAAAAAGTGATATTGTTTCTGAGTTGTATCTAGGTGTTATTACTCAAACCTATAAATCTCATACTCCGAGCATGTCAGTGGATGGGTGAACAAATACGCAAGCCACTAGTAGCACAAGAGTTGGATCATAGGATGAGAAATAAAGACCTAGATACCTTAAAAAACAAAACTTTGTGGTTTCAGCTTGTTGGTCTTGATTAACTGGAATCTGTCAGCTTGCATTTCATCTCTTTGAGTGCCTCCCACTGGGACTCCTTCCCAGTGGGTCTTCAGATCTGTCATGGAAACATAAAAACAGTAGACATTTGTGCTGATAATCATCCAACTCTAACTGTAGGAACTCCTAATTTATCCAAAGCTATAAGACCTTTTAATTTAGGTGGGGAATCATGTAAGGAAAGGATCCCTGACAGTATGTAAAAGTATGTATTTCTTAAGTGCAACATTGTTACCATTTTTATTTTTCTTCATCTTTAACGCTTGCACGAATCCCACACGTAGAACCACAATGCACGCACAAGATAACATCTTTTTCTCAATTCTTGAAAATAGACCTAAAACAGAAATTATTAAAATATAATATATTTCTGAACTGGAGTTACGAACAATATTTTAATTTTATCTAATATAGTAAAACGATTGCACTCAAAAGTTTTTATAAAACATGCTCTTGTTCTTCCCCTGCATGAATTCGATGAGATCTGCTAATTCTCCATCATGATAAATGTCATCAAATCACCATAAATCGAACTCACCGTAACCGTGCCGGCGTCCCCCCAACCGTTCCATCGTTTGACTCGATTCCATCCTAGCCGCCAAACATGAAAGTGAACTGCTCGGGTCCCTACAGCTGCGGAGGCGGCTGAGTCATCGTAACCGCGACATTACTGGAGACGGCGGTGGTGATGTCCTTCTCCCTGGTCGCCTCTTTCGATCTGAAGAAACACAGAAAACCTCATTCCTCTCTAAAGGTGCTGCGACTGGATGATGGATGACTGCGAAGAGGAGTGGCGGTTGGTTATAATTGGGGGAGAAGATCGGCGATTGCGAGGAGAGAGGAGCTCATGTAATCAGTTCATAAGCTTTAGTTTACAATTTGGTCCTCGATATTGTTTGAAGTTCGTAAATAAAACCCCGTACAATGCACTTTAGTCCTCTATAGTTCATTTCCGTCTTTAATTTTATATCCAGTGAGTTTAATTATATATTTAAAACTATTGGTCACACTAACTTTTATTTTTATATGGTTTAAAATTTAGTGTGATCAATGCTAATTATTCACGGTCAAAATTTACATATTCAGCTACATAAGAATTTAGTCGAGTACTTGAATAAAAATCTAAATATGCATTTTTGATGTTATAAATAATTTTAGTTGATCAATGTTTAATTATTACCATTTTTTAGTCCATTTTAAGATTCATCGGCTTTTAGGTTTGCATGCACGAATCCCGCGTGCAGAATCACTGTACACGCACGAGTTCAAATTTTTTTCTCAATTCTCACTAATCAAGCATATATTAGTCAATTTTCTACGAAAAAATTCCAGAATATTCATGCATATATGTGTGGCTCCAGATCATCCTTCAAGTTGATAAATCCTTAAAAAAGAAGTTGAACTAAAATTAGCCAATCAAAATTAATAAATTAAATTAATTAATCCTCTTTAGAGTTTGAAATTAGGTTATTCAACTGGAAATGATTCATTTCATGATTTTGGTGAAATGAATTAATGATCATGGGCATCTCAAATGAAACCCTAGGATCGAGTTCATTTTGATCTAGGTGAAGGATTTCGTTAGTCAAGTGGTAAAGTTATGTTTCTTTGTTGATTCGATAACTAAAATTGATTTAAATGAGAATTGGAGTTTTTATTTCTGTACCTAAAATGTCTAATTACTTAGATTATGATGGGCTTCACTCGGACAGTTATCCCTTTCTTATGGTTTTGGGATCCAAATAAACCCCTTGCAAGATCATCTATGATCACCATTTATCATCGTTCATTTCATCGCTTTTTTTTATCTGATAAGTCCCTCTCCCTCCATTCCTCCTTCCATTGAACATTTATATGGCCACCATAAGGTTGAGTAGATCTGAACTCTTTCATATATTAATATAAACTCGAACATTTCTGGAGACTTTAATATAGAGTTACACAGCTA
This sequence comes from Sherardia arvensis, assembly GCA_948330725.1. Classification (NCBI taxonomy): domain Eukaryota; kingdom Viridiplantae; phylum Streptophyta; class Magnoliopsida; order Gentianales; family Rubiaceae; genus Sherardia; species Sherardia arvensis. Next base: position 6,152,286 of record OX415239.1, on the reverse strand, counting down.
GTTGCAAGCTCTATCCTTATAAAATCAAAAAGGAGGAGTGAGCAAGAAACTTAAAAGATTGATGTCGCATTCATTGGTATGTTTTCTGGTACCCGCAATAGCAGATTAAGAAAATTTTTAAACGTAAGGATGAATAGCACTAAAAGAGGTGAAAATAGTGGATTAATATACCAAACTCCTACAAGTTTCAACAACTCAATATGATCGGCTAATTTGTCAATTTTTGCTATGGTTCGGTGGTGAATTAATATTTCAAAATAGGTAAAATTTTCCAATTTTCAATAATTATCATTTATTCCGTTTACTTTTGGTATACTGAATAGAATATCTTATGTCCAAGTAAAGAAGAATAGGCAGAGTGTACCTTTGAGTCCAGACTTTAGAACCCCATTGAAGCTGGAAATCTTACTGAGAAGTATCAGAGAACTTCAAGGTGACCTTTCTATATCGTTTGCTCATACTTATAGAGATAAAGCTAATTTTGTAGCCATAACACTAGATAGAATACCAAGCAAAGATAAAAGAAGAGATTTTTTGTTCTTGATATATAAAAGAGAATTTCCCTATATAGGAGTTTAAATGGTTATTATATGGATTTTTTCCAGCTATTTTTATGTTTTGATTTCAAGTGTGAAGACCTAAATGAAGCTGAATATGGAACCAAGCAAGGAAGACACATTTCTGGTGATGAAAACAGAATCAATTGCCACCATATAACATTGGTGAAGAAGCACAACATTTATGGACAATGGAAGTTGTACATCAGAACCAGTCAGGAGTGCTTCAAGAGCAAAGATCTGATTTTTATAACTCATCATTACCTGGTTTAGTTCTACATGGATCCCTTATTTTTGGCTAAGTTGTGTTTCACATGGCGATCACTAATCAGCTCCGAAGAGAAAATCCTCTCGTCTGCTAAGTTGGGACTTGCTTAGCAATCCCTAAGTTGCTCGCGAGAGTAGACAATGATCTACTTTAGAACTAAAATTTTGCACTTCTTATTGTTCATCAATTTTGTATCCTACTTGCCCTTTTGTGGTTTTTTGGTGTAGTGAGCCTAATAAAATTCACTCCACTTTATAGTGGTTTTATATATTTTAAAGATAAGTATACGTTTGAGTTATTTTGTAGCATCACATAATATAGGACTTGTGTCATATGAAGGTGGCCATATTATACACAAACGCAAAATATGATCAAGAATGAGATATCATATATAATATTACAACTAGGCAACGGATTGATGAATCTTGCCATATATTAAAAAGGATCGTCCTTGAAATTTTGAAGTTTTTGAAGTTCTGTGCACGGGCCAGAAATAAATCAACCAATATTATTTGAGCAAGTGTGTCATGTTGTTGGATTGACATGCCCTAACCATGTTTAAAGTAACAAATTAGATTCAAAAGAATTTAAATTTCCGCTGTATGAATTTTGTTAGGTTGAATAAAAATCTAAATTCGTGTTTAGATTTTATAAATAATTTTAGTTGACTTTGTTTAATAGTTACCATTTTTAGATTCATATTCCTCTTATACATCTTTTCACATATTTTAAGTTTGCACGAACTTCTCAAGCACAGTTACAGTAAACGCACGAGTTCAAATATTTTTCTCAATATATTCTCACAAACTAATACTGTCTAATTCTAAATAGTAGCTAATCAATTCAAACCACATTTTCAAATTTATGTTAATTTAGTCACATTATTATTATTTTCAATAAATTAATTTTGATTTCAGTATATATATATATAAATTCAGCAAAATAAATTGAGAGAACGGGATTTTTAATTGTAAAAGTCAACAAATGGGTTGACTACATCATACTTGGACAACCATTTTTCTCTATATATGCTTTTAAAGAGAAATAATTTTTAATTATCAACCAAATATCAAGCAAAGAGATGATATACTGACCAAAAAAAACTTTAAAGAGAAAGCACCAGTTCATAAGCCTCTTCGTAAGGCAAAGGTTCGAAAGGCAGTTGATTCTCGGTTCCGCTTATAGCCACAAAACAACTATAAACATTCTTAGCTCCTTGGAATCTGCTGCAGGCAAAATCACAAAAAGTTATTTTTTTAATGACAGTAATTTGAACACTAAAAAGAGTCAAAATGGATTGAATGAAGTTAGCTTAACTTTGATGATGAAATTGACTGCATTCTCAAACACCATTGGCTTTGATTACGAACGTAATAAACAATATAGATTGTTCATTTACCAGAACAATTCTCAAATATATCCATGGGATTAAAGGTTTCTAAACAAAAAATGGCCCGCGTGATTTTTGCACGTATTAAATCATTTAGGTAAGTTAGAAAGTGGTACTATGCACGTACTTGGCTGGGTACGTGCTTGAATCTCGTGTAAAACCAAATCCCAACCTGGACCGGAATCCATTAATTCAAATTACTAAGAATGTGCTCAATAAAGAGTTAATTTCCCTCATGGAGCCACCGACATTGAGCCAAAGTCATCAAAATCAATTTTTACTAGTATGTTATTTTCCTTGATCTTTTTCACCTCACAATCGTGCAGTGGTTGGGATCTTCCCACGATCATCTTTTTCTTCTCATCGTTCATTTCACAAATGTAGGGATGACTCTCTCATCTTGATTCATCAGACCAGAAATCAGAAACCAGAAAGCCGTTAGATCTAGAAAAATAGAGTACCTAGTAGTATACATTGAACTTAGATTTGATATTACTTGAATGATGAAGTGGTGTTCATTGACATTATTTATCTTTACTTGCTTCACTTTCAACTCTATAAGAAAGTTGCCTCAGTTTATTGATTATTACATGCACTATTACTTTTTGCTTCAATTCTCCATTCAAAGTTCTAGTCAAAACTTGTCTTTAGTAAAAACTACCTATATATAAACTAGTACAATACTTATTTTATATATTTAAGGGAAATTAGTTGCATTAATTCAATAAATCAATTTTTGATAGCTAATTTACATATGTGGAGACTTGAACAGAGAATTAAGTTGTGATTAAATATTTAATACCTATATATAAAGTTAATTTATTAAAAATCTCAAGGGAAAATATTGAGAGTACGTGTAGTCAAGCATCTATAGTTTCTTTCTTGCGGGAAATTAATGGGGGTACACAGTAAATGATTAATCCTGATAAATCTTTGTTGGCTGCTGCATTGCAAATCCCAGCGGGAACCTTCCCAGGTAAATATTTGGAAATTCCCCTGTTTATTGTAGCTTGGGACAAGGTCACTTATGCCCAATTGGTGGATAGAGTGGTTGCCAAAATGAAAGCCTTGAACTCTAGGACCTTAGCTCATGCAGGGAAACTATACCTAATTAATTCAGCACAACTGAGTTTGAACAGCTACTGATCTAAGGCTTTTAAGATTCCTGAAAGTATCAATCAGGAGATAGGCAAGCTTTGCAGGGACCTATGTGACAGGGATGAGGCCCATAGACAACTGATGCCAATAGCATGAGAAACAATGTGTATATCCAAGGAGAGAGGGGAGAATGAGAGTTAGAGATGTTTCGATATGGAACAAGGCACCATTATGCAGTCTGTTATGGGATATAAACACAAAAAAAGGATGTCTTATGGATCAAATGGCTTCATACTTACTACCTTAAGGGGAAAAGTTTTGATCAGTGCTTGCTCTCTCAGACTCCAGGTTGGACAACTGGTTATTGGTAAGTGGTTATGCATGTGAAAAAAGAAATTGAATCAAGACTGCAGCTTTGTGTGGACCAGAGGGGTCATTTTAGCAGTTCTACTGCTTATAACTTCTTAAAAGGCGCTACTAAAACTGATTACATATCTAGTTGTATCTGGTGCACCAAGCTGATACCTAATCATAGCTTCTTCTTATGGTGCTTTCTCTCAACTATAAGTAGACTTCACTCATTTGGCATGCATAGAGGAATTGTGAACTGTTGTTGTATGTGGGATGCAGATGTGCATGAAACTCCTCAACACTTGTTTGTGCAATGCTCCTTTGCAAAGCAGCTGCATGGCAACTTGGCACTTCAGAATGGCTAGAACATGAGAGAGTTTAATAGGATACGAGTGATGACTTACAAGAGAAGGCAGATGAAGAAATTTGTGATGCTGGTTAGTATCGCCTACCAGATCTGGATGGAGAGGAACAGAAGGAGGTTTCAGAAAACATTTCAAACCATGGAGATTATTCAGAAGCAAGTGAAAGTTTTGTACCACCAAGACTTTAGTTGTTTGTTGAATGACTTGAATTTGTGGGAATAGATTCATAATACTATTTTGGTATTAAGGGATAAGTTTCTGTCAGACTATATCTTATTAGTTTGGATCAGACTTCTTAGAATGGGTCACCAAATCTAAACCATAATAGAGGGTTAGTCTGGAATTTTGAACTTGATGCCAAATTGTTTCAGTTAGGAAGTTTCATTTACTTTGTAATTCTGATGGCCAGGTGTGAGGGCTAAGAAGTGTTAGTTTTTGTTGAATTGAAATGAAATATACAAATTTCCATTAAAAAAAATTAATCATGAATTAGTACTCTATTCTTTCTGCCTTTGGTTATAAAATAAAATTTCATACTTTTATCATTTCCCTATTTATATATAAAATAGATAAGGTTATAAAATCATGATCGCTTTGCCAATTTTCAGCATTTATTTAAAAAATTCATGACCACTTTCTTCATTTAAACAAATGAAAACTCTACCACCTGCACCACTGGCAACCTTCTGGAGGACACCTCCTCCTCACCACTGCTGGATGAGTACTCAGGATCTTCTTCTCCCACTGCATCCGATTTAGATTCCTCTTCATCTGATGAAATGACATGATGGATGTACCTTTCAACTCCAGCTCACTTGCTTGATCTGCTTCCTCTTGAGTAATGACATGTTGCAGAATGACCTTCCTTCTTTTAGGTGATTATATTCCTTCTGCTGGCATCTTCATCTTGGTTCCACTTCATTCTAACCTGGTTCTTTTCCTGCTTTGCAAGGTCCCTGTCTGAGTGATTGGTTCAGAAGAGGCTCGATGAATTCCTCTCACATTCCAGTTGTAGGACACATCCACTATTTCTGTGTGGATCTGGATTGGTGTCTTTACATCCTCCCTGTTAGGAGGAACCTCCCTGTTAGGAGAAACCTCTTCCTCCTGCACCTCTTCATTGTTCGTGGATAAAGGCTGTTGCTCCTCAGATTGTGCAGAATGTGTTACGCTGCTTTCAAATTGTTGGATCTGTCTAGATGATTGACCAACCTCAAAGTTTGGACGTTTTTTTCTTCACAGGAGTAAGTTCTTCTGCGAACACCCCTCTTCTTGCCCTTCGTCTAATCAATCTTCATTTTCTTCTTGCCTCTGCTGTCCTCATTATCTTGATCCATCCTACAACGTTTTGGTCTGCGTTGTCTTCCTATCACAATTGCCGGACCTCTACTTTGCCTTGATGATTTAGACTCTGAGTCGCCACTAGATGCATCAGAATCACTGTCATCTGAGGAAATGACCACCACCTTATTGTCATTTTCTGTAGTATGTTCCACCTGTGGTTCTTGAGGTCGGAATTGTTGGAGTGGAGGGATCTCAGAGATAGCGCCTCCCCAACCTGGGACTGCCGACGCTCCCTGCACAGTGATTCTCAGCTGCAACATGTCTGGATTTTCTTGTAAAGCAGTTGCCATGAGTGCAGTTAGAGACTCCTCCGCCGCCTCTAGTTCATGCAGATCCACCGTCACTCGTTCCGTTTCCACCCTGAGTTGATCTTGTAGCACCCCTTGTGGTTGATTCCAATCTTCTAACTGCTGAGAAGGAGGAGTTTCAGGTTGTGGACCTATCACTACATTATTTATTAGCATGTCAGTTTGTGGGGACGGTGAATTCAAGCGAAATGGCACTTGACTTTCCAACTCCACTTCAAAATAGGGATCAAAGGTCTGATTCCTTTGCTGAAACGGATTTCCCTGGATCCTATCTCCAATTGTGAGTCGTCTACATTATCTGACTCCACCCTCATGGAAATCAGAAAGCCTTCCTGAATATCTCTTTCACGCATAAATCTGTACTTTAATCTCCTTGAATCCATGTAGTCTGCCGGGACATTGGTGTTTCTGTGCTCCCTTCTATGGTTGTAAGCACGCACATCACCCTCATACATTTGTCTCCTGGGATCATAAACAATATTGACTCCCTTTTCAGCGAAATGAGACCGTACCTTATGTTCAATCATTTGATCAAGCACGACATCACTGTTAATCGGGGACCTGTCCATAAGATGCCCAATGATTCCACATCTTCTGCAAAATCTAAGCACTCGTTCATACCTAACATCCACCCAAATCCTTCTGTTTTCTGGAGCCCTGACATACTCAAGATCTACATAAAATCCAGTGACTAATGGTTCCCCCGGCACTATCCACATTGTTGCTCTTAAATATTTAATATTCATAGCCGGTGGTGGTTCTATTTCAACATCAATCACCTCCCCGACCATGTTTGCAGCTTTGATAGCCGTCATTGGTGCAAAAGCTTCCGTCGGCAGGCCATGCAATTGCACCCTGACCTTCACCTTTTCAACCAGAACATCTCTTAACACTATCCCTGAACCCCATCTCCTAAGGGCCAGCAATCCCCCCGCCACCGCAAAGGCACTACGGTGAAGGATCGCCAACGCCTCCTCTCTAGTATCAAAACGAACCACAAATAATTGATCAAACCTGTGAATGACCTCTGCCGTGACGGACCAAAACCTTCTGAAATACTCGTTCAGATCATCCTCCGAGTACTCCCTATTGTCTATCCAGTAAGCCAAAAGACAGTTCTGCTCCACTGGTACAGCTTCCCGGATGTCCTCCCTTGTGATAGACAACACACCTCCCCTTCTAGTTGGCCTCGCAACAGCGTCAAAATCCACGCCATAACTTGCCGGTTCCCTCCGTTCCTCAGAGTAATCAGACCCTCTAGGAGATAAGGCCATCTCTGCTTCAGTAAGTGATGGAGTATCCCCCATTGATTCAGAAAGCTGAGCTGAGGGGGAATGATAACTATTTTCCTGATGTTTGGTATGATAGATTTTTTTTGTGAAATAAGCTTTCATCCTCTGTATTTATAGTAGAACATCTGCCTTTTTCACCCCTTCAAATTCTTGGTGTCTAAATTTGTCTGAATTGGACTTACTCTTGGAATAAGCGACTCTCATGATTAAGGCTCTTTTATATCGATGTGATTGTCGAGAAAAGGTTATCGCCACCCAATGACTGAATTAGTTTAGCACTAACCTCTTTTCATTCTGACGCTTCAAAATCTTCGTATTACTGCTACAAGCAAAACCCCTTCCTAGCTGCAGAAAGAACGTGCTCACAAGGTTCCAACCAACTTTACCCTTCTCCGTTGCCCAATGAACACCGGGGAATCTACTTTCTCACTTGCTGCCAAACCAAAGTGATGATGATTTGGTATGAAAAAACCCCTTTCTGAAACCTCAATGCATGTGCAAATAAACAACTCCACTATACGATTGATTGATTGATTAGATGGAATCCCAACTTTTAATTGACAAAGCTTCTAGATCGGTGAGGAAATTTGCAAAGAAATTGAAACGATGAACAGTACTACTCTCTGGTTTTAGAGAGAGAAAGTTTCGCAATATGCTTCAATCAGTCTCCACTTAAAACTAAATTGAATTAAATTGAAGTAAAGTTTAATGTCCAATCATGTGAGTTAATAATCCTTATATTTTGCTCTAATGTTTAGATGATCTATGATGAGACATTGCCAAATACATTTTTATTATTAAAAAACGATAAATATTAAAGAAATTACTACGGTGCATCTTTCCTTCTATGTTTTATTTTTTGAAAAAGAAAGAGTCGAAAACACTACAATACTTTTAATTTGGAGTAATTGTAAAAACTGTTACTTGAAAGAATCACGAAACTACTCTTTGATAGGTTGGCAGATATTGTTACGTACGTTTTTTTCTTATTTAGTTGGTCAGCATAAAAAATCTATCATTTTCTTCTTCAAAAATAATATTTATATATAAATTGACATGTGTCATTTATCTACAATTAAATATTATTTCTTTCTTTTTTCTGATCGAAAAAACACCGTTCCAATACAATGTACCAGCAGATTAATTATAATAATACATTTGCAAAATATCTCTTTTTTCCTCATATTTTTAATTTTAACCTACTAACGCTCTTCAATTTAGGATACGCCTCATGATTTTTTATGTAAGGATTCGCTTAAAAGTAATATTCTGATCTTCAAAAATACATATTACATCCTCATGACCCCAATTCTCATCACAGTAATCTCAGCTATCCTTTTAGAGATGACTCCCTATTAATGCTACGCAATTAATTTTCTTTCAGGGTAACTCTGTTGTGTTAATTTGATGGAATGAGCTATATATACACGATATCGATTTCCCTGTTCAATGTAGTTTTTATCTTTGGCATTGCCAGATCTCCAATTTGAGAGATTTTCGAAATCAGATTGCAGATCGTCTTGGAAGAACCGCATTCACCCTCTTCACTGGTGAGAATCTCAGTTGAATTTTGTTAAAAATTATGTCTTTTTGTTGAAAGCATGAGTAAAAAAAGACCTAGGCTATCAGATCTGCTCGAAATTAAATGTTTTTGTTGAATTTGGTGAGATGATATCTATTGAAATCTGTTGACCAAATCATGGTTGCATAGTGTGGGTTAGTAGTTGTTACTTTGGTGTGATTTATGATCATTACTAGTAGTTAGTGCTAGTTAGTACTCATAGGAGTTTTGGGAGTTATAGAAGTGGAATAGGGCACTAGTCAAGCCTTCCATTAGTTAGCAATTAGTATTTCCCTTTCAATTGTACTGTATAAATAAGTGCAATATTAACCCAGAAAAGCTGAACCTTTCAACACCAAAATCCCTCTTCTTGTTTTACTTTTTATCTATTCTAATCATTTACCGTTCCCGGTTTCAACAAAATCAAGGGTAAAATTTAATAATTTCAGATCAATTGATAGGTATTTGTGAGAATTTCAGATCTTGTATATGGGTTGAGACATCTGTGTTAATTTGCGAATGTGCGAATTTTCTCCACAATAGAGTAAATTGAATTAGGTTTGAAGGAATACTTTTCTCTTTTGTTAGAAATCATGATATGCCTATTGTTTAATATTTTGCGGATATTTTAGATATAATGTATAATTGTACATTAATCAGTTTCGGTTCAAACAAAATATTAAAAAATCATATTTATGTTGGAAAAAGTATATTTCAAATTCATGACTTATGGTATTTTTTATCAAATACTTTATTATTTTAATTGCAATGCCTTTTTTAGGGCTATATTACCTGGTTACTTGATTGTTCCTAATTTTTTATTTAAGATTATAGGAATAATTTCGTTTCTATGTAAAACTAGTATGAATCAATCGCGCGTTGCGCGATATTTTTAACTACTTTTGAATAGTCAATAAGTAACGTAAAAGTGGAGTAGAAAATTTTGGAGTTGTTATTCAAACACAACCAATACTTAAGTAATGAATTTGTTAGCACAAAGAGAAAAATTGTAATTAAAAAGATTAATATATTCAACGTTACAATAAATATTTCAGTACATTTTATTCAAAATATACCTACTTATTGTTACAAATCAGAAAATACATATTGAAAATAGTTTTAATATATACTTGAATGCATTTGAAGGCAATGTTTTAATACTGTTTATGACCAAGTAAATGACCAAATATTTTTATGAAGTGTGAATCTAAAATAATATGGTTTTAGTGTATATACTTTGATAGGTTGTGCAATTTGTAGCATAAAATCTAAAAAATAATCAAATGGAAAAAAATATTACATCTAATGTAAATATTTAAATTTTGATTAACATTTCCTATTTCTGAAAGTTATATGGACTTTCCTTAATTTACAATGTTTATTTTACAACTTATAAAATTACCAAAATTGTTGTACATCAACATTGTGGAGAATGGGATTTAAATATAATTACTACGATATTGTTTTCGTATCAATTATAATATATTATTACTATAATTATATTATATTGAGGGAAACAATATATCATATCAAATGTATAATTAAAAGAAAATTCATAGGCCTAATACAATAATCACTATAGAATCAAACCCGTCCCCATTCATAAAATAGCTGCATTGAATTTACTTATAACAATATTATTAAACAACTGTAATGCTAGGAAATATGTTCAAATATTTCAACATTACCTTATTAAACAACTATATACGGTCGATCATCATTAACTCGGATTTATAAGTTCCTATCATAGTGATGATCGTGATCGGATCGACTCGTTAACACCCTAATTAAAATGTTCAAATTTCCGTACAACTTCATTTTATGAATTACTCGGACCTGATCAGTAACGTAAAAATAAGATCTAGGTCTATAATTTGAGTGAAATCATGCATCGAGAAAGAAAATACAGAATATTTCTTCAGAGAGAGACATAATGTGTAAATACCTTTATCGGACCTACGATTCCAAGCCTCCAACCGCCACTTCGCCACAATCTCCTTCATCCGCCGCCACTTCTCAGCCGCCGGAGAACTCACCACCGCTGGAGATGAAACGACATCGTGGTCCCGTTGAGCAAGACGCCCAACCAGAGCTCGATCGATTCCACCGTTCTCTGAATCTCTGCCTCCTCTTGGCCTGTACGAAACCCAGTTTTGCTACAATTATACAAAATAAAGGTCTAACAATCTAATTAAAATTTAAGCATGCCATATAAAGACAACTAAAATAATATTGTAACCTATTTTTATAACCATTAATTTTAGATAGTATTCTAACGGGTAACCGCATATCTATCAATTAATATTACATATATATGTCAAAATATACTCAAACCTCTTAAAAAGTAAATCATAAATCTTAAAGGTAAGTAAATATTGGTTATATTACAGTTTTGCTGAATAAATCTTTAAATACGTATAAAAGAATAAAGCTATGCATGGTAAACGATTTAAAAGGAAGCATGCATATTGCGGGGAACTATATAGGGTTTTATAGGTGGAAGCAAAGTGGTATATTATCACAAGATCACCATATTCCGGCGCCTACAATTTTCATATATTTATTTTTTATTTCTTTAAATTTCATTTTTTCCTAATTAATTAATAAAAAAACTTGACATATGAATGTTTTTCCGTGTAACTAATTGGTTACATTACCTTAAACATAAATGCTTTCCCATTTTTATTTTTAAAATTGCGTTAATTTTTTAATTTTCTTGTCTGAGCTCTTTCAATATCATCATTCGCCATCTGTTTTGGCTTTTTAACATTGGTATTAATTTTAAATACCAAACCTTAGCCTTTTTATAATTGTTACTCAAAAAATGAAACATATAAAAATGGTTGGCGCCGGAATATGGTGAACTTGCGGTGGTTATGTGGCGGTTTCAGTCAAAACTACGTAGTTTCATCATTTTTAATTCTTTTAATTGATTTATTTATTGACCGGAGCAATAACTCTTCTAGTTCCCTTTATGAAAATGGTTTTAGGGGAGCTGACTATTATTTTATTTGTTTACAAGTAAAAGTAGATTTACAAGCGTACTTAACTGGACATATGTTGTTTTTCATCCAGAGTTTACAAGGCTTTTCCTGAATAGTTAAGAGTATAGTGTTAAGATTATAAAATAGTTAATGCTATTTTTGTCATCTATGGCACTGTATATAGGTTCACTACATCATGGCAATAAAGTGGAAAAGCGTCTGAAACGGGGACACGGATACTGCCCTAATTTGAGAGAATTGGTGTTCCTGCAATATACTGGATGAGAATTGGTGTTCCCTGCAATATAGAGAAACTAGAGGATTGTTCGATGGGTCTTCTACGTTGCAGCAAAGAAACTTTTCTGAATATACCGAAGAGAATGGAGGAGGTGCAAAAGGAGGTGCAGAAGCTACTGAACAGCACCATCACCTAGGAAGTGAAAGAAAGAATTATTGTATTTAAGCAAGAGCGTGCAAGATATTGCAGGAGGCAGAGAATATCCAGTGGAAACAAAGAGCAAAGAGGCATTGGTACAAGGAGGGAGATCGAAACACGAAATCTTTCCATAGATTCGCATCATAAAGGAGAGCTACAAACTGTATTGATGGTCTCAAAGATGAAGAACATGAGGTCGGATGAAGCGTATATGGAACGAAAGGAAATATATTTTAATTAATTTCTCATGTGCACGTGCATGTGAATGTACGGTCCGTGCAATCTAGTCGCATAGGACCACCAAAATCTTGGTGCCTAAAATTTTAATTATATATATATATGCCTGATTAAAATTTTGGTGGACCTGTGTGACTAAACTGCACTGACCGCACACGCACATGCACATAAGGCAAGTAAAAAATATATATGGGAAGGGATCAAGAAATTTCTTTACTTTCACTCTTAATATCGGCCATTGATGTAGTCTAATCTGACCATTCATTCATTTAATTTTTTTATTATTAACCTCGTTGACTCTAATTTATTTCCAAACCCTGTGAAATTAACTCTACCCTGCGACTTCTCATCTTCACCGACGGCCGGGAACCCATGCAAATTCACATTACCTCGTGAAAGAGGTCGAGAATGGTTGACGAGGATCACTCTGAAACATGGGTACAATGTGATGGCTGTGAGAAGTGGCGTAAGCTTGTTGATGGAAGCGTAGCAGACACATCGAGAGTTGGTTGTCTCTGAGGAAACAGAAAAGTGTGAGGCTATAATACAATTACCTGAAATTTGTGCAAGAAAATCTGAAAGTGGCTTGGATGAAAATGTATCTTATTTCATTAGTATATTGAAGAAGCAAAAGAAAGTACTACTGGAGAACAATCAAACAGAATAGGTAATGAAATGGTTGCTCAAGCTTACACTAATAAAGATCGCAGAAATTGAAATCAATGGGTTGGGTAATTTTCATGTTTCACTCCCATATGAATTTCTTACTTGCATTATGTGCATGTGCGTGCGCGGTTAGTGCAGTTTAGTCGCACATGATCACCAAAATTTTAATCATCAAAGATATTAATATGTGTAATATTTAAATTTTAATTTTATAAAAGAATTTCTTATTACAATAAAAAGTTTTTTTGCAGAAACTTTCTCACAAATCCTACGTAGACAATATTTACTTTTTCATTGAGTCATGGAAGAATTTAATTAATGAATCATTTACGGAAAAATTATGTTCCTTCTAAGTAGCTTTAGGCCCCCAAATTATATATTCTCAAATGTACATTGTTATTTAAATGTTCTTTAGGACTTTAAATCATATATGAACTTCAAAAAAGGGCTTCAAATATCCTAATAGTCGGCCTTTAATATTTATCATAAAGTCCATTTTATTAGGCAAAAATCATTTCTATGAGTAAAAGTGATAATTAATTATCAGTTTATGATTTTTTAAATATTCGAAAGAAACATTAATAAAATTAAACAAAGAGGTTTGAATGATTAAAAATGATAAAAATTCTCCCTTAATTTTTATTAGACCTAATGTAAAGAACACCCGATCTGTACCCAATTCAAAATTTTGAAGAACCCGATTCAAAACATTTGCTAGCTCTAAGCTCTTCCATCTCAACTTTTTCCGATCCATTATTTCCTTATGCTTTACTGGAAAAATTCGCTTACTTTATATCAATTTTCTTGGCTTCAATTTATGCGGTATCTTCTATATCGGATTGATTGTAGTAATCTTATTCCTGGAAGTACATAATCTTGTTTAGGTACTTAAGGTGTTCGATAAAATGCCTGAACTAGTTTTCCCTTAATAACATAATGCATATATATTTTCTTAAGAATATTCTCATAAGTAATCATTAAATATTGCATCTTTGGTTGGTCTTTAAAGCATTTCCCTTTGATTTTCATTTGTTATAGTTTGATTTGTTCATGTTTTCAGGATTTTCAATGAAAATTAGCTGATCAGCTCACTACCTGTGAGGTTGGTCATCTTGAATTCGAACTGAATACAAATCAATAAAAATTGCATTTTTCAAGAGAGCGTCATGCTTTTTTCTAACTGAATTTTTTCAAGAGAGCGTCATCTTGAATTTGAACTGAATACGCCATCTGTTGATCTCTGGCGTGCCATCACTGGTTAGCCAGTATACGATCCCTTGTCCCATGGCGTGCCATCTGTTCTATCTGGAACATTAATTTTTCATTCTAAATTCTAGGCTGAGCGTGAAGAGTTGCAGCATATATAGAGATACTGCATTGAATGATGCAAACCATGATTTGAGAGATGAGCTACATACGCTATATTTGAGGAATGTGAGAAGCTTACTTCTGAAATAGGTCAGCTAATGATATCTTTTTATATGTTTTTCCTGTTCTGAGAAATACCATATGTACATCAGTGATATCTTTAATATCACTGGATACTACATGTTGGCATCATAAAGAGAGACTTTCATAGATGCCATGTTAATGTTGGAGGAATTTCAATAGTGGAAAGATGATGAGAATTTCATTTATCCACTGCAATTTAAACTCAGTTGCATGATAGCTTTACCAATTTTACCAAGAAGACTGTAAACCGGCTGATCAGTATAAGATATAAATTATAAAAGTACCCCTGTGTTTGAAATTTTTATAGACAATTTCTGCTGGATTCTGATTTCCCTACAACTTTGACTCTGACAAAGTGTAGCTATTTCTACTTGGCTTTGACATATTGTTATCGAAATGCAATGTGTAACTTGAGTATTGTTGGATTTTGTATCTATTTTCAGGTGAGGAGGTGGAAGAAAAGAAGGTAAAATCAAGGAGAAGACAAACATAGCAACGAAAAGGGGTGCTGCTGCTCACCATGTTCTTAACGAGAAGACAAGCATTGCTATCATCGATGTAAATTTCAAATTGTAAATGGATAGAGATACCTTCATCTGTACTTTCCTTTTGTTGCAATGTTCTTTTGCATTTTCCAGTGCCTTCACTAAGAAAAGCATTATAACAGATGAATCTGCTCTTCTTGCCTTGAAATCCCATATCACTTTAGACTCGAATTCTACTCATCTCTTATCCAACTGGACTGAGGGAACCTCGGTTTGTAGCTGGATTGGAGTTGGATGCTCAAATCTCCACGACAGAGTTGTCGCCTTGAATGTTTCCAACATGGGACTTGTAGGTACCATTCCTCCCCATATCGTGAACCTTTCTTTCCTCACTTCTATTGACATCAGTAGCAACAATTTCCATGGCGAGCTACCATTAGAGATCGCAAAACTTAGAAGGCTCAGTTTCATTCAATTCAGCACGAACGACATCAGTGGACAGATTCCTGGTTTGTTTGGTTCCCTGCCTGATCTCCGGTACCTGAAGTTGCGAAACAACAGCTTTTCAGGCAGTATTCCTAGCTCCTTGTTCAATGCAACTAGGTTGGAGATCTTACAATTACATTCAAATCAATTGAATGGTAACATTCCTGAAGAAGTGGGTAATCTAAAAAACCTATGGTACTTTGATGTGCAAACCAGTTTGAAGGATCTCTACCACTATCAATCTGGAACCTTTCATCTCTGAAATTCATGGGTTTAACAGACAACAGATTAAATGGGAGCCTGCCATTGGACCTTTGCTCCAAGATTCCGAATCTTACTTGGCTTTATATATCAAAAAATAATTTCTCAGGCCACATTGAATCAAGGTTCAATAATTGCTCAGATCTTCAGTTTTTATCATTGTCGGTCAATAATTTTACGGGTCTCATACCAAGAGAAATTGGCAATTTGACAAGGCTGGTCGAGTTGTACTGTGGCAGTAACTCATTTGAAGGTTCGTTTCATCGACTTAAAATCATTTTACTGATACCATAATTTGTTTTGTAATCTTTTGTTCCATTATATTTGCCTCAACAACTGTGATGTGCAGGTGAAATTCCTCCAGAGTTGGGCAATCTTCTCAACCTAAAATTATTGAGCATTTCAGACACCTCTGTCTCTGGTAATCACTTTTTCTCCTTAAATTTTCATCACAGTGACCATGAGAAATTGCAAACAGACTCCATCATGTTTGAAACCCTTTTCTGCAATCTGATTTTTGCAGGTCTAATTCCAACTGAAATTGGTAATCTTCATAATATATTACAACTGTATATATCTTCCACTCATCTTAGTGGTCAAATTCCTTCATCCATATTCAACCTATCATCTATGCTAGCCCTTTCATTAGCCCAAAATAACCTGACTGGGAGTCTTCCCCGTGATATAGGTCTATGGCTACTGAATCTTCAAATATTAAACCTTAGGGGGAATACACTAGATGGAGTTATTCCCGACTCAATTTCAAATCTCACAGAACTAGTTGTATTGCAAATTGGAGAAAACCAATTCAATGGTGCAATTCCCACATCACTTGGAAATTTGAGATTTCTAAAACGTTTCAGCGTGCCTCAAAATTTTCTCACCACAGATTCATTTGCTTTTCTTGAATCTTTGACAAGCTGTAGAAGTTTGGGTGTAATTGATGTTTCAAGTAATGCCATAAATATCCAGCTTCTTCCCAGCATAGGAAACTTCTCAAGCTCCTTAACAGATTTCAATGCACAGCCTTGTGGGATTCGAGGCAGCATTCCCAGCCAGATTGGGAATCTTAGTGGTCTGTTGCGATTGGTTCTTGGTGATAGTTTGACCGCGCTACCACCACCCACTATCCAAAAGTTAACCAACCTTCAGTTATTAGCACTTGATGGAAACAAAATTACTGGTTTCCTTCCCAACTTTTTGTGCAACATGAAGCAACTCTCCCTTCTATTTAAAGAGAAATAGATTTTATGGTCCGGTGCCAAAATGCTTTGGAAATATGACATCATTGGTATTGCTGGATTTGAAGAATAATGAACTCAACTCCACACTGCCTGTCGAAATCGGTAATCTGAGAAATTTGTTGTTTTTGAATGCCAGATCGAATTCCTTGAGTGGTAGCATTCCAGCAGAAATTGGAAGTCTAAATGCAGCAGTTACTATAGACTTGGGGAATAATAAATTTTCCGGTATTATAGACTTGTGCATTGTGGTTTAGAAAATCTGATCAACCTTTCCTTGGCAAATAATCAGTGACGGGCTTAATATATTCAAAATTTTAAGCTATTGTTAGAATGGTGAAATGTAAAATGTAATTAAAGTTCCCAGCATTATTCACATATTCATATGCTAGAATGGTGAAATGTAATTAAATTTTAAGTAGGTCAACCACATTATTACCATTTTTATCTTTTTTATCTTCCACATTTGCACGAATCCCTCAAGCAGAATCACAATGCACGAATCTCTCACGCAGAATCACAATGCACGCACAAGTTCATTTTCTCAATTCTTGAAAATAAACCTAAAACAGAAAATATTAAAACGTAATCTATTTTTGAATGCACGAATCCCTCACGTATAATCACAATGCACGCACAAGTTCATTTTCTCAATTCTTGAAAATAAACCTGAAACAAAAAATATTAAAACGTAATCTATTTCTGAATTGAAATGAAAAACAATATTAATCGCACGTAAAATATAGCAAAACTGCACTCAAACTTTTCATAAAACTTGCTCTCCTTTCTCTCTTTTCCCACTGATACTCATCAGTGATTCTAATGATGACTTAGTACAGTGCTCTCTTTGCTCTCTTTTCCCTCTCTCTCTTTCTTCATGACAACTATTGTGTCATCGAGCATGTTCCTTAATTTGATGCACTGTAGGCGATGGAGGAAGAGCGACCAAGATGAGTGAAGATCAGACAGCATGGATACAACGTTGCCTTGAAAGGGAGAAAAATGCAGGTTTTCCAAGATTTGTGGTTCACTCTATCACTGTCCCTGGTTATTAATCTGCTATATAGAAGTTGATGTCACAAGGTGGTACTACAGTTGGAAAAACAAAACTAATCTTACATTGAGTTATGTCAAACTTAATATGAAAACCATCTGAATAATCTTCGAAGATATGACGAGTTTAGCAAAAGAATTTATACTTTCTACTAATAAGAATTTGGTTGGGTTGAATAAAAATTTAAATTTGTGTTTTTGATTTTATAAGTAATTTTAGTTGATTGATGTTTAATTGTTACCATTTGTTTAGTTCATTTTTAGATTCATCGGCCCCTTGTAAATATTTATTCATTTTTTAGGTTTGCACGAATCCCGCGTGCGCAGAATCACTGTACACGCACAAGTTCAAAAATATTCTCAATTCTCACTAATTAAGCATATATTAGTCAATTTTCTACGAAGAAATTCCAGAATATTAATGTATATATATATGTATGTGTGTGGCTCTAAAAAAAGGATTTGAACTAAAATTAGCCAATCATAATTAATTAGTTATATCAATTAAGCCTCTTTAGCATTTGAAATTAGGTTGTTCAACTGAAAATGATTCGTTTAATGGTTTTGGTGAAATGAATTAATGATCATGGCATCTCAAATGAAACCCTAGGATCCAGTTCATTAAGATCTAGGTGAAGCATTTCATAAGTCAGGTGGTAGAGTTATGCTTCTTTGTTGATCTGATCACCAAAATTTCTTCTTGATTTAGATGAGAATTAGAATTTTTATTTTTGTACCTAAAATGTGAAATTACTTAGATTATGATGGGTTTCACTCGGGTAGCTATCCCTTTCTTATGGTTTTGAGATCCACTAAACTCCTTGCAAGACCATCAATGATCATCATTTATCATTGTTCATTTCATTTCTTTCTTTTTTTTCCGTTAAGCCCTCCCTCCCTTCCTCCCTCCTATGAAATTTTATATGGATACCAAGAGGTTGAGTAGATATGAAATCTTTCATATATTAATATAAACTCAAACATTTCAGGAGACTTTAATATAGATGGTGATATGGGGCTCAGCCCATATACAGGCCTGAGAAGCGTATTGGCAAAGGAGAAGAGAGAGTCTAGCCCACCAGTGGTCCTCCCATGACATCAGCTATCTTGGACACACCCGGGTACAAGAAGGACATGATAATGACCCCACAACCCCGAGTGTGCGACAAGAGGAGGACCACTTAGCTTAAACCCTCTCTGCTCATTGCCATTATAAATAGAGGAGTGACCAACAGTAACAGGTATGTTCTATCAGACTTAAATACTCTATGTATTTATTCATATTCTCTCTCCTCTGCATAAAGCCCTATCTTCATCATCACGCCGGAGCGTCTACCCTCGGGTGACCCCGGGGGCTTTATTTTGCAGGTCCTAGGTGAGAGATCCACCGCGGGTTAGGATTCCAGCTCTCCCCGGATAGCTCATACCGGGGCTGGTATCCAGGAGCTTAATGGTAGCATCAGTTGGCACGCCCAGTGGGACACGTTTTTCTTCGCTATGCCACGCGGTAGGCCTAGAAAGACTGGGAGAGAACCCCCCACAAAGGCTAATCAGGCAGAGGGCGGCCCCAAGACAAAAAGGGTCGCGGCTGCTATGGAGGCACACAAAGTGGCCGAGGAGAAGGAACGGGCGCGCAAGGAGACTGCCCGTTTGGCCGCTGAAAAGCGTAGAGGAAAGAAGAAGGTGCCGGAGCGTACCCTCAGGGAGATGCAGAAGGAGCAGAGGGAAAAGGTCCTGCAAGAGAAGGAGAGGTTGAATCAGGAGACTTTTGGAGATGGCGGGGAATCTGAGCCGGAGTATTCTGATTCTGGGGACGAATATCCGGAGGAAGATGAGCATGGAGGCCCATAAACCATCCATACCAACGCTGCGGAATTTGGGGAATTTCGAGCATGGAAAGCGGCCCAGGCGGCTTCCCACAATAAGGTGCCTGATGTGGTGGACTTGGAAAAGAATGGGAGAGATAAAGTACGAGAGGCCGGGGATCAGCAGATGCCCCCGGGTCAGCAGATGCCCCTAGGCCAGCAGATGTTCCCAGGCGGCTTGAACCCGCAGGCCCAACCGTATTATGGCGGGTATAATACCCCGTTCAACAATGGTTCCATTGAGGAGCATTTGAGTGGATTGATTGGAAGGCGGGGGATGCGCCCTCATTCCCCGTGGGTTCCGGAGGTCCTTAACTATAAGTGGCCGAAAGGTATCAAGGCGCCGGATGGAGTTCCAACGTACAATGGGGATGGAGATCCGGAGGATTTTGTTCACACATATCTCAGCGTCCACTACTACAAAGGGGTGGATGCAAGGCACCTATTTAAGGCGTTTGATGGGGGCGCCTTTTTTTACGCCTTGATTGACAGTAGCGAGTTCGCTACCTCTTCAAGCTAGCAAAAAAAAAATTACATTCAAGACGGAAAGAGGCAGTTAAAGGCGGAACTGGGATTTGACGTTAAAAGATACTTGACCAAGGCGGAAAAAATGTATCCGCCTTAAATTGAATTGGTTGTTGCGATCTCGTAACCTTTGTAGTAATATAAACGTGTCTGTAGCAATTTCGTAGCTTAGCTCGGTAGTCGTAGGTTTGTTCGTTGCGATATCGTAAGCTTTGCTAAACCCTAATTTTAGTAGGCGAGGATATGGGAGATGTCGTAACTGGGACGGTAGTATATTGCGTTTGCTGTTACGGTATCGCTTCTTAAAAGGTCAAATTTGTCATTGCTCAATGTACAGTGCATGTGAGGGTGATTGAAATGTTACGAGGTCGCTGGCTACTCAAATGTGTGAGCAAGGTCGTAGCGAGCTCGCAACAGACTCTGTATGGGTCACAGATTTAAGTTGAACTGGCCGTTCTAACTCCAAAAACAAAAACTTTAAAAGGGTCTAAACAGGTGGGTATTGAAGGGTGATCAATTGAAGTGTTCTCGGAGGTCTCATTGTTCCCGTGTTGGTGTAGGTAAGGTTTAACTTGCGTAATGTACTGGCTTGTCTCTTGATTTAGGTTGATTTTATGCATAATTTTTGGTTGCATTTTGGTTTATCTTGGTTGTTTTGTTAATGCAGTGTGTAGTTTATGTGTTGATCATCTAAAGTCAGTGGGTTAGTAGTATTGTGTAGCTGTTTGTCTGATTTGTGAATTATGGACCGCGAACGAATAATGAAGGAGAATGCTCGATTATCGATGGAGTACTTAGATTTGGTTGAACAGTTCTTAGATGTTGGGTTGCGACATTGTAGACAGAACAACATAAGAGGGGTTAGATGTCCATGCAACAAGTGTAGAAACAACGCCATATTTGAAGATATTGCTGCGTGAACATTTAATCTGTAAAGGTTTTGACAAATCCTACACAGAATGGGTTTGGCATGGGGAAGGCCATTATGGAAGTGACCAGGTGGAGATGGAGGAGGGAAGCGCCGAGGAAATCCTGCAGTATAATGAACAGCTTTCAGACATGTGCGACGATGTTGTTATGGAGTTTGTTGGGAAGAAAAGTATGCTGGAGGCAATGTATGACGATAAAAAGACAAGCTTATATGTTGGGGCTAAGCATTCTAGACTGGGAGCAACATTGTTGTTAATGAACCTAAAGGCAAGGCATGGTCTTTCTGATAAAGGAATGACGGAATTGTTAGAGTTGGTTAAAGAGTTACTTCCTCAGGACAACTTATGTCCTGACAGGGTTTATGCTGCGCGGAAGATATTGTGTCCTATGGGCATGGAGTTTACAAAGATTCACGCATGCCCGAATGATTGTATGTTGTATAGGGGGATTGTTGATTCCTTGAGGGATAATTGCAAGGTATGCGGTGAGTCTAGATGGAAAAAGAAGGAGGGAAAGGTCGAGGTATGTGGAGAAACAGTGACAACATCGACAAAGCAAGGTCCTGCTAAGGTGATGTGGTACATGCCCTTGAAATCGAGATTGACGCGTTTGTATGCCAATCCAGTTGATGCAAAATTGTTAACATGGCATGCCGATAGGGTTCGAGAGGATGATGATGATATTATATCTCACGCTTCTGATGGTGATCAGTGGAAGAAGATGGATGCTATGTACCCAGAATTTGCTGACGAACCTAGACATGTGCGCTTAGGACTATCTACTGACAGAATGAACCCTTTCGGGAACATGTCCAGCACCCACAGTTCATGGCCAGTGATGCTTGTTATTTATAATCTACCTTCATGGTTGATGATGAAACGAAAGTATGTGCTTTTGAACACTATGATCTCGGGGCCTAGGCAACCTGGCAATGACATTGATGTATATCTAGCACCTCTTGTTGAGGAGTTGGAATCCTTGTTTAAGCATGGGATTCATATTCCTGACGGAAGTCGAGGGGACGCGAAATTCCAACTTAAAGCCATGTTGATGTGGAGCATCAATGATTTCCCTGCTTTGGGTAACCTTGGAGGGTGTTCTGTGAAAGGGCATTTTGCATGTCCCGTTTGTGAGAGCCATACTAGTCATTGTCAATTAAAGCACGGTGGTAAGCCTGTTTATCTAGGTCATAGACGATTTCTACCTAGAAGCCATCCGTGGAGGAGTGCAAAGAAGTGGTTTAACGGTCAGGAAGAGCATGGTTTTGACCCAGTCCCACTATCAGGTACTGAAATATTGGAAAAGGTAGCGGGCATGGAGTTTGTGTTGGGAAAGGGAAAAAAGAAAAGCGCTCAAACTATGATTTGGAAGAAATGTTCGATTTTTTTTCAAGCTCAATTATTGGGAGCACTTGGATGTGCGCCACTGTCTAGATGTCATGCACATAGAGAAGAATGTATGCGAAGCTTTGGTTGGGACGCTATTGAATACACCGGGCAAGAGTAAGGATGGATTGAAAAGTAGAAAGGATTTAGTCAATCTTGGCATAAGGACGTCACTTGCTCCCGTTCAAGAAGAAGCAGGTACGACATACTTACCACCTGCTTGTTATTCCTTGTCATCTGAGGAGAAGGAGAGTTTTTGTAGAACTCTAAAATCAGTAAAGGTGCCTTCTAAATATGGTTCAAACATTAGTAGTTGTGTATCTACCGCCGAGTTAAAATTAGTGGGAATGAAGTCGCACGATTGCCACAACCTGATGCAGGATTTGAATGTCATTGCTCTGAGAGGTTGCTTGCCTTCTCACGTTGGAGACGCAGTTGCAAGGCTTTGTTATTTTTTTAAACAAATATGCCGCAAGAGAGTAAGCCGTCGTAAGTTGGATGAATTGCAGGATATGGTAGTTGAAGTACTGTGCAGGCTAGAGATGTATTTTCCCCCTTCATTTTTTGACATAATGATTCATTTGATAGTTCATTTGGTGCGGGAGGTGAAGCTGTGTGGACCGGTGTACTTGAGATGGATGTACCCATTTGAGAGGTACATGAGCATTTTCAAGCATTTTGTTAAGAATCGTTATCGACCGGATGCCAGTATAGTGCAGTGATATGTCGCGGAAGAGGTAATAGAATTCTGTACCAACTATTTACAGGATGTACCTACTATAGGACTGCCAGTCTCCAGACACGATGGTAGATTGGATGGTGTCGGACTACGCCATAAGTCTAAATTTAGTCCTTCTTCCGATGAAATATCTACAGCACATCTGTACATTCTGCGCAACCATCATTCAGTGAGTCCTTATGTTGATGTTCACCTTAATGATATTAGGTCAGCACACCCGAGCTGGTCGGAACCTAGAGTTCTAGAAGCTCATTGCAGAGACTTTACTAGTTGGCTGAAAATACATGTGCAGAATGGCGGTCAACACCCCGACGTTGTAAAATGGGTTGCCAAGAGACCCCTAGGCACAGTTACGTCGTTTAGCGGGTATGACATTAATGGATACACGTTTGGTACTAAGTGGAGTGATGATAGGTCTGCAACCCAAAATAGTGGGGTATCAGTACCTGGAGAGGGTGATAATGGTTTTTTTGGTACCATTACCTATATATGGGAAATTGACTTTGTTCATGTCCGAATCGCATTGTTTAAATGTGAATGGGTAGATCAAGGTGAAGGGGTGCGCACAGAGGATTTAGGCATGACTCTAGTTAATAGAGGAATTCTCGGGTCTAGGGATGATCCATTCATCATGGCGGCTCAAGCTCATCAGGTATTCTATGTGGAAGATCCAACTGATGCTCGATGGGAGATCGTTGTTGATGGTAAGAAAACATTCATCTATGGTGACGGCTAGTTCGACGATGACTCCACTGTTTCTACCGACACCATTCCGCCCTCGGTGTACGAAACTCTGGAGGAGGATGATGACATTGTTTGCGCGTCGGTGTGCAGAATGGATCATGAGGAAGGCATGTGGATTAATCCTGCGGGGAAAACTACAAAGAGGAAGGGGAGCAATCAAAGAAGAAGAAGAGTAAAAAGAGTAAAAAACAAAAGTAGCTATTTAAATATGTATTTCATGGTTCATGTAGTTAAATTTTGATTTAATTAATGTTAGTACACTAAATCTTCTAATTCTTAAAAACATTTGTACACTGCTGTAGACGTGGCGATACCATAACGAAACACGCTAGAAATCAATGCATGTTAACTTGTTGCGTTGCGAGTTCGCAACATTGGCGAACCGGTTACGCTTTCGCAACAAAAAGCTGAAATTCGCAGATAAGTTTCTGTCTCTTTAGTCTGACAGGTTACGATCTCGCTTTATGGGATCAAATTTGTATAAATTTGATTAACTAGCAACTAGCGAATTCGCTAGTATCTCGCCAGGTAAGTAACTTGATACTGGCGAGATCGCTAGTATAAAGCCACATACCAAAAAATTAGATTTAACTCCTTAGTAAAGTGGTGTTATAAATTGAAAATTTAGCCACACTAAATAAATAATGGAAGTTTAAATAATCAAATATACATAATAAAATAGATGACATTCAAATTCAAATATTCTTTGCAATGTTGTTAGAGAAACTGATAAAAACAAATTGAAAATGAAATTGTTTGGATGTGAGTACAAGTACTAGCCAACATTAACGAATGCAAATCTAATCATCATTGCTAGGAGGTGGTGTCTGTGATGGTGCTGGTGGATCCCCCTTCGATTTTTTCCTCGCACTAGCCCTTTCAATGCCACGTATCACCTTCTCCGTTAACCAGTTTTCGTGATTGATTTTGGCCACTTTATCCCTGAAAAGGTCGATTGTCTCTTCTACACCCTTGTAGTATGCCTCTGAGGGTACACCTGTTCATGTAAGTGAAACAAAAAAAGGGTGAGTATAGCAAATAAATTGTATAAAACAGAAAATAAACTGTAGGGGTTTAGTTTGGCTAACCTTCGACGTTCTCTCTGACTTCTTCAGGATTAAACTGTAGCGGTTTCTTGGGTCCATCCGCTACTTTCTGCCACACACCATCAATCACCTCAAACTTACCTTTCCTCTCAAAATATGACATCGTATAGAAGCAACACCCCTGGGCTATTGGAGATAATTTTATCTTGGGATGCACTGAGGTAAGAAACATGGTTATGAAATTACCGTAAGGGAGCTTCTTGACTGTCCTATTATTTTCGACCACACTTTGTCTCATGTGCTCGAAAATGACATGGCCCGGGTTCAACTGTATCTCCTCCATGACGCAGTAAAATATGCTCACAGTAGTATAGTTCATCTCGGTGATCCAACCACCCTTAGGCACGACACTCCTAGCGACCATCTCATAAACATTCCTCTCCTCACCACTAAGTTTATCCAACTTATAAGATCTAGGCACCCCTAAATCGTCAGCATCTCTATCAAAGTACTTCTTAGCATACTCTACAACTTGAGCTCGATCCAAAACCCCATACTCAGGCCATTGTTCTCTAATGTAAAACCCCGGAGGGGGTTGGTTGCTATAGTCCTCGTTAACAGCATAGGACACGTTCAATGCCTTGTTAAAAAACTCCTCCCCAATCTCGTAGTCCTTCTTATTAACCCTGGTGAACCACCTACCCGTCTCCTTTTCTTCCTCAATCAACTGGTGAAAATTAGCATAAAATTGGCACGTCTCATCCTTATGTGCCGGATAATTCAAACCTAACAAGTCACCCAACTCATGAAATTGAAATATCTTTAACACATTCCCCAAACCTAGTTCTTCTATCTGATCAAAATCAACAACATAACAATCTAGCAATTGACTATGCTCCATGTAATTAGAATAGGCTTGGGATGCATCAAAACTTACAAATCTTTGCTTATCATATTTGGTTGAACTTGTTCCCGCCGTCGCCCGTGGCTGAGATCCCGTCGCCCGTGGCTGAGATCCCGAAGCCCGACCTTCATCACGTCGGGCACCCTGCGCAAACGGATTGGGTGCCAAATTTTTCGTCCTTGCCATTGCTCTTGTCGGATGGGTATGTGAGATTTTGGTTTGTTTATTTTTTCTAAGCTCTGAGACGTTCGATCGATGTTTGAAATCAGAAGATCCCCAAATTTGATATTTAAAGCTTCGCGTCTTGCGATATCGTCACTGCCAAGACAGCTTATATTCAGGTTGGTTGCGATATCGTAACTATCCACGCACGAAAGTAAACGACGCCGTGTAACATGCTATTTAAGTTTTGTTGTTCGTAGTGTCAATCTTTGTTGTTACGAATTCGCAAGGGTATACAATGTACGCTGGATATCGCTACAGATTCTCTAACTAGGCTCTGTTGACTGAATACGGATTGTTGCGATGTCTGAAGGACCTCGTAAACATGTGCTAGTTAGTTGCGATATCGCTGGGTGTTCTGTTCATAATAAATCATCATGAAACGTGACAGTGACGATTTCGCTATGACCACGCACTATACAAAAAGTGAATGATTTTGCTGATACGATATGGGCTCTTAGGATGAATAAATAAAATGTAAGGGACAATATATCAAAACAAGAAAAAATTAATTGTACATGTGTCAAAATGGAAAACACAAGTTCATTACAATAGAAACAAACTGGTGATACAAAAATACATAGTGAAGAACAAACAACTAATACTAGTAGATCGTTCGTTCACCGAGGACATGAAGCAGTTCCTGATCGCAAGTGCATGCATCACAGGTGATGTCCGCCGGATCAAGGGGTGCCCAAGGATCGTACCTCTCAAACTTATTGAGGCCAGCATGCGGAATGCAGCAGATCGGCCTAGGCCTAACTGCTACTTCTGAGAAGTACCTGAGGTAGTGTCTCCAACCCCAAGCGTATCTCAGACCTCTTTTGACGCGTTGCCGAGCTAGACGGAGGCCCTGTTTGTCGGTTCTCTTCATGGTTGTGATGACATTCATGCCTCTTTGAATGTCACCTTCGCAGATTGCAAATACAGCCAACACATAGGTCGACGGTGTGTGACCTACTGCAGAAGCTTCGGTGAGCCACTGTCGAGCCCACTCGGTCGCTCTTCCGCTCACGTAGCGACGAAGAACCCAGTCGAACATAACACGAATCATTAGCAGATTTATCATGTCATCTGGGAGGGCGTTGAATAGAGACACATCCATGGGAAGCAGAAGGCGGTGACGACTGGGAAGGCAGAAGGGAATGTGGGAATGAAGGGTCTAATGAGGTTCTAAATGGAGAAGGGGTTGATATTTAAAGGGTTGAGGTGCTCCATTATTCAAAAATATGTCAGAGTTCCTAGACAAAAAGCAGTCATTATGGTATTAATGGAAGGAAAATGTAAAGGCATTCTCACCTTTCCATGGACACCCCATGCAAACCCCCAAAATAAATTAATTACTGATGGAATTTCAAAGGTTTTTACTAATGTCACAGGTCAGACAAAGCCCAATACTTACAGCCCAATATACTACCAAAAGCTCTTATCTCGTTGTGATATCGCTAGAGAATCGCCAGCTAGGCTCTGTTGACTGAATACGAGCTGTTGCGATATCATTAGTATAAGCGAGTACGTGACGAGTTCGCTTGTGTTGATTCATCTAATAAACTTGCCACTTACGATATCGCTAGGAACACGCACAATAGCAACAGTAGCTGATTTTACGATGATAAAGTAAAATGTAAGGGACAAGGCTCGTTGCGATATCCCTAGAGAATCGCCAGCTAGGCTCTGTAGACTGAATACGAGCTGTTGCGATATCGTTAGTACCACGTAACATATAAGCGAGTACGTGACGAGTTCGCTTGTGTTGATTCATCTAATAAACCTGCCACTTACAATAGCAACAGTAGCTGATTTTACGATGATAAAGTAAAATGTAAGGGACAAGGTTTCAAAATAAGAAAAGCTTTTCAATAATTAAATTAATGTGCCAATACGGCAGACATAAACTTATTACAATCCTAACAAATTTTACATAAAAAACAACGGAATAAAATAAGAAAGAAACTACACTACAACATCCAAAGTGGCGGAGGGGTTAGAAGGATGTGAAGCACTTCCTGCTCGCAAGTGCATGCATCACATTCGATGTCCGCTGGATCAACCCTCGTGTAGCGTCGGTACCTGAAGCCGTCATTGAGGTCAGCATGTTCCTGGCAACATCTAGGCCGAGGCACTACTACATCGAGGTACCTCAAGTAGTATGCATTGCTCCAGGCGTAAGCCAATTCGAGTTGCACGCGATCCCGAACTTCCTTGAGGCCTTTCTTGTCGGTTCTCTTCATCTCGGTGATGACATCCATGCCTCTTTGAGCATCATGACCTTCGCAGATTGCAAATATAACCAAGGCATAGGCCGACTCTCTGTGGCCTATTACAGAAGCCTCGGTGAGCCATTGTCGAGCCCAATTGGTCTCTTGGAAGCTCACATACCGACGAAGAACGTGTCTGAACGTAACACGAATCATTATCAGATGAATCATGTCATCTGGGAGGGCGCTGAAAAGTGTCAAATCCATGGGAATAAGATGGCAAAGAATAGGAGAAGATTGAAGGGAATGTGAGAATGAAGGCTCTGATGGAGCTCTAAAGGGAGAAGGGGCTGAGTTTTATAGGGGTGAGGTTCTACATTGGTCAAAAACATGTGAAAGTTCCTAGACTGAAATTAGTAATTGCTGTATTAAAAGAAGAAAAATGTAAAGGCAGTCACACCTTTTCATTGACCAGATTCACACCCCCTAACTAAATAATTACTGATGGAATTTCAAAGGTTTTTACTGATGGGTCTGTGGACTGCAGCGATATCGCTAATCTTCAAGCCTAACAATTGTGTGAAGCTTTTGTTGTTACGAACACGCTAGAGTATCTCACAACATGCTCTGTCGACTGAGTACGACTTGTTGCGAGGTCGCTACTATAAGTTACACAGGTAGCGACTTCGCTAGAGAGGCGCCTCGCTACTATGCCATTCATAAGTTTTGTTGTTCTATGTGATCATGTGCTGCAGCGAACTCGTAAGAAAGATCGCCAATATTTGTCCCACATCAGCTGATTAGAAGGTGATTTTTCAGTTTATATACACTTACATTTTACAAGGGTTCGATAAGTCGCCGACAAGCGCAAACTGAACATGAAACACCAAGGCTGAGGCCCAATACTTACATAGGCTATGGCCCAATACTTACACAAGCTAATGCCCAACACTTATACGCCCAATATAGACCCAAACCCAAAAACCATTTTTTGATGGGTTCTTATCATGTAGCGAACTCGCTACGGAAGAATCATTCTAATCAGTAGCGAGGTCGTAACCCAAAAAGCCTTTTTTTTAATTGAACTACTAACTAGCGCTATCGCAACCCCGTCGCCAACTGGTTTTCTGGGTTATGTGGGTTTGTGGGTTTGCGGGTTTGTGGGTTTGTGGGTTTAGGGTTTAGGGTTTAACTGTGGTATCGTGTATACTAGCGATATCGCTACTACACAAGCTAATTAGATTGTAACTAAAAAATCAAACTTTTAAATTTTTTATTAGCAATTTTAACATTCTAACATATATATATTTTATATAGATGCAGTACAATACTCTATTTGTTAAATATCCATCATGATATTCACTCAGGTAGAGTACATCTTTGTACATAAGCAGTATGACATAACTCTATGTACAACATCAATAATTCGCTTTAAATTTTTAAACGCAATATCATATTCTTAAATATGTACATTTTATATCTAAACTATATAATACTCAATTTGGAATATATCGAACATCACATTATGTCAAACAGGGTACATGTTAGTACATCAGCATGCAATGTTATTAAGCGATACTCGGTAGTATGATGAGTGATGACAGTTGGTGAGTGAACGTGTGCATGATACTTTGTTTAATTCAATAATCGTGCTTGTAATCACATAAATGAGTTGTAATAAACTAAGTATCTCTAATGAAATGCACTTGAACTGCGCATATATATATATGTAGTTCATGTGTGAAGCTCTACTATGCTGTTGTCTCTAAAGGTAAGCGATGGATAGCGTTTTCAAGCGTACACATGATGTGTAGAGTTTCTTATTGTCTTACAATTAAAGACTAAGTTTCTTAAAACTCTTTCAAATTATGTAATTGCAGATTAAGTGACCAAATCCCTATCCCGTTCTACATGAGCATACGACGGAACAAATGAACATTATTCTTAAAATAGAATGATTAGTGTCTTATACCATCATTTCGTTTATATCGTGATTTAAAAATGTATGAGTGCATTAAAAAAAAAATCTTAAGTAGGGTTCTAGCGAGCATTTGTAGCGAACTCGCAACATCCTAGTAACATACTTTATGTCAGCTTCTCAGTTACGATTTCGCTAGAAGGATAAAGTAGAGCATAAAAGGCAATCACATGAGCACGTAACGACTACGTAAATAGCCACGTCAGGCGTAACGAGAGAGTTCCGATTTCGCAACAAGGTAAGCTAGAATAAAGTAAACACGTTTTAGAACAGAAAAACCCTACACTTTTGGCATCTTATCCATCACTTCTTACGGGTTTCATCTCCAAAAGTTCAAACTTTTGCACATCTTCTCAAATCTCCTCAACTTTCTTCACATCAAATCTCCATTACCCATCCCATACATGTTGGACACATCAATTGTGTCAAAACAAAGTGGAACTAGCCACTAATTGCATCAAAAAAATTGGTAAGTTTTGCAATAAATTCTCAACCACATTTTTGCCTATAGTTTTTGCAATTAATGTCAATCTTTATTTGTTCTTGTTCAATTTGGTAACATCCTTTGTTATGGGTAGGAGAGGGACAAACAAGGTAGACCATCCCCAACCAAAATAATCAATTCCACCGACACAACTTTGTCATATACCAAAGGTACGATTTTTTTCATTCTTATATGCTAAAAATTTGATTTTCTTGTACATAGTGCCTCCATTTATCATGTTATTACAAAATATCATGTCAGAAGCATGTCCTGAATGAAAATCAAGATTTTCGTTTAAAATTATCCGTAGCTAGCTTAGCCCTAAATTTTAGGATTATGAAATATAATGTTTTTACTACAAAGTACAACTTTGATTTATTAGTATTGTGTTAGTCATTAACTAAATTCAATATACAAAGGAAAGCTTAATGGAGAGCCCTTCAAGTTCCGTTAACTCCGATTCAAGTGGGGGGGAAAATGTTGTTGGCGGTTCAAGTGAGGTTAGAAGACAACGAGAAGTGACTCGCGCATCGAAAGAAGCTCAACTCCTCACACATTGTCGCGAATTAGAGATTAGGATCGATAACAAAATACTAACACATGTCAAGTTTAATGACATTGGTGTTGCTATTTCACCCGTAGATGATGCCGCGCGATGGTCGAGTTGGTGTGCTAAGACGGGTAGGATACGCACACCATTAGCACAACGGATTGGAGGCTACTAAGCATCGACATCAAAAAGGATATATGGAAGGAATGCAAGGTTAGTGTGGTACTTGTTATTTTTAATTTCAATTGAAAATTGTGAGTGTGACTATTTTTATGATCACATTTGTAGCGCCCCTTTATTATCGAGGCAACATCCTATGATCAAGTGAAAAAAAAGGCTCTTCAAATCGCATCAAAAGCTCATCGAGAACACAAATATACCCTTGCCAAGGATTATATCAAACCGAAGGGCACGAGGTTTGGGCAAGATCCAAGTACGCGTTACAATCACATTGTAACCCTTACTTGGGAGGCATTCAAGAAACGATGGTTAGAAAATGATGCAAAGGTTAGTTTACTTACTACATCTTGCAATAATAGTTTCATGCGAATTAGCCAAATATTTTTGTTTCGGTTAGTGCTTTATTCCTAAAATAACATAGAATTTTTAAAAGGGTTTGGGGGATAGGAAGCGCAAAGCCACTGCTAATAATGTTATGCCTTACACCGGGGGTAGGGCGGGGTACTTGGGTGTGGGGAGGAAGACCTCAAAAAAAAAACATGAAACCAAGGTGAAAGAGCTTGTGGATGGGGGCATGGACGCGGAAGAGGCGAACAAGCTAGTCATTGCCGAAGACCCTACAACATATAGTAGACAACAATTATTCGTCTTGGGTAGAATAAAAAAAGACGGGACTTACTCAAGTGATGAGGCAAAAAGGGTGGCTAATCGAGTGGTACGCTTCACCTACTACGCCATACCATGTTCCATTTTAGTATCTACAATCACACCATCAAACACAACAAATGATGACGATAATAACTTTTCATTTACTATACTACCATTTTAGGACGAGGTCGAGCGTGAAGTTGAAGAAGGCTTGTTCATCCCCATCGGTAAACACGATGTACTACGTAGGGCACTTGGGAAGGCCGAGCATCCGGGAAGAGCTAAGGGAATTGGTGGTTATGTTACTCAATTAGAGGCGTTTGGTATCAAACGTAGTGGGAAAGACCCTAAACCATCCAAACTCCAAATAGCATTGAACCAAGCCAAAAAATCCGACCAAGAGGTCAAGAAATTGAAAACAATGTTGGCCAATATATGTTCTTTTATAAAGTATCCTCTTCCATCCGATTTTTGTGACACCGATCCAATCAATGGACCACAACATGAGGTTGACCAACCTATTTTTGACCAACCTATTTTTGACCAACCTATTGTTGAACCCAACAAGGAAATATGCACACCTTCGGCCCCTATCAAAGAGCAAGTTCACATACAACCATCCGATCCCAAACCAAAGGTACGTTTAATTACTTGCACCTCAATCAAATGAATAATTCTACACAACTCATGATTATTGATATTTTTTAAATATGTCTAATTCGACCTAATTAAACATGCCTTATTTGTATATTAGAACTCCCCTTCTTGCAAGTTGTACGCTGAATGTGGGATGAATTCTCAACCCCGCCACGTTGCAATGGGAAATTCATATCCTGACATGGCACTACATCATGAAGCCAAAGTACCTATTGGTTTCGTTAGGGTTTCTATACTACATGTGTTAGTCGAGGATGCGTTGGTACCGGTCGCGGATCAAGAGTGCACGACAGTGGGTAAAGGTTTGGGCCGTTTTTTTGTGTGGCCCAAATGGTTGGTAGTTGATGTGAATTCTAATTCTATCCCAATTAATAGAAACACACCTTCACCCGTCGTAGACCCGCTAGATTTTCCGGTAGCTAAGAAACCGATGTCGGTGGGAGAAGTTGGATTCATAAAATCACTCCCGGGATTCCTTCGCACGTTTTATGATCTGGTGGGCCACCATAGTCGGGATTCTGTTTACTATTTATACTCCAATAAACAGGTGTTCGGCGAAGCGATGGAATTAGTCGTTCCATGGGAAGACTTTGCCCTTTTCTGGCACTATAAAACCCTTCCCGAAACAATCCTTATACTACATCAAATGTAAGCTACTTGATCTCATCTCTTCTATCGTGTTGCAAGTTACGAATTTTCATGTACTTGTGCACTATTATACGTTCATATCCCATCTATTGTTTATTTAGGTACATGCAATGCCTTGCTCTAAATGCAAAGACTTTCATTGGGTTTTTGCACCCAATATGCTTGCAAGAAATGAATGAAAGTAGTCAATCACGACTTGCTTATCTCTCTAAGATCCTTAGTGACAAGACCAAGACAATTTACATAGGCCCATATCTAGAGGGGTTAGTTTTCTTTGTTACAATTGGATACTTGCACTTCGTAAACATTATAATCTTCGAGACGGGTTCTTACATTTTCATTTCTTAAAATATGTAGCGGCCATTGGAGTTTTGTAGCTATGATACCATCGTTGAAGCGAGTGTATTGGATGGACCCGCTACACTTAGGTCCATCTACAAAATTTGCAGATTTATTAGAGGTTGCTATGCATAGTGCACATGACGACACACTACTTCCCTTCAACCTTATACAGATTCAGGTGACAGTACAAATCCAATGCTCATTTATTTCCACTATGATTTCATTTCAAATCATTTGTTATACTTCTTCACTTTCAGCACCGAAAGCAATTGTCAAATTGGGAGTGCGGTTACTATACGATGTTGTACACAAGCGAGTGTGTAGTTGGCATTGTTCAAGATAATCTGGAATTACATCGCGTAAGCATTCTTATAACCTACTTATTGTACCTATTACTATCTACGTTAGATCTCGGTACATCTCTAGGCCTCACATTCCCAATAAAAGCTAGTTTCATTTTTTGTCAAATGGATGCATATACTTTTGAGTTCCATTACATGCATTAGTTTATAAATTGTGGCTTGATAGTGTTTCATGTTCATGTTTTGTGCTTAGATACCATGCATCTTGCAATTGACAGCTTAGACAATTAAAATGAAACCCAATTTTAGTGTAAATGGGTGGAAATGGCTCAAATCCTATAATTTTGTGACACTTACGAATTACCTGCGAGTTCGTAACTTCTCTCGCCCGTAACATTAAAATATTTGTGATCATCTTGTACTATCGCTACTTTAATCGCCAGGATTATATTTCTGATCTTAGTTTTTGCGCACTCGCTACACAATCGCTCGTTCTTTTCTGCCTCTCCAATCTGATCTCTGTCGAGTTCGTAACAATACACGCCAAAACCAGGCGAATGTCTAGCTTACTCGTAACGTCATTTTTTTTCTCGCTCACCCGGTGGTAAAACGTCGTCGTTTATTGGTTCTGAGCTTAGTTTTTGCGCCATCGCTACCCAATCGCTCGTTCTTCTCTGCCTCTCCAATCTGATCTCTGTCGAGCTCGTAACCATACACGCCAATGCCAGGCGAATGTCTAGCTTACTCGTAACGTCATTTTTTTTCTCGCTCACCCAGTGCTAAAACGACGTCGTTTAACATAAGCGAGATTAGTAGCGAATTCGTTACTACACACATAAGCGATATTACTTACGATATCGTTAACTCTCTCGAACCAATAACTTTTATTATATTTTTATAATATCATTTTCACAATTTTTACATTTTTATGAAAAACAATTGTTCGGTTGCGACCTCGCTACGGTGTTGCTAGCGAGTAGCTAGTGGCTGTCGTAACCTGGCTCGTTTTAATTAACCGGAACTGTTTAATTTGGGTTGTAACGAGTTCGCTACCTATAACCGAGCGATTCGCCTCTATTTGTCGTAACCAGTCTCGTCAGCAGATAAATATATGACAAACTAGGAACACTTACGAGATCGTAACTACTATTAGCGATCCGCACGGTGGAAGTCGTAACCAGTCTCGTACACATTCATAACAGTCTAGGCTTTTCAATGTAGCGAACTCGTTAGTATTTCATCTGGCGATCCGTAAGCTGCTGTCGTAACATAACAATCAACCATTTGTTTGGGACTAGCGTTTGCTAGTTACGGTATCGCAACGAGCCAATTCATATCATTCAGACTTTCACGCTAGCGATTTCGTAAGCTTTTAGCAAGGCGTATAAGCCTTCATCCAAGGCGGAAACAAACGCCTTAAACCCAAAAACATAAGGCGGAAGAGGAACCGCCTTAGATGATTTTTCTCATTCAAGTCACTACCAGGGAAGGCATTTGTTTTCTGCCTTAACACATGAAGGATGAACTGCCTTAGATGGCTTGATATTCTAGTAGTGGTCATGGGGGCCAGGGACATTGACGATCCGCTGCAGTGCAAATTATTACCCTCTTACCCCCGGGGTAATTGTTTGAGCTGGTTCAAGAGTCTTCCCCAGGGATCGTTGAAGACTTTTTGGGACTTTGCTACTGTCTTGGTCCATCGGTATGCAGCTATGAAGACGCACTTTGTGAACTTGGCGACGGTTTTGGCCATGCGGCAGTTGGAGACAGAGTCTACTTGGCGGTATTATGTCTGGTATGTTGCCGAGTCTATGAAGGTCCAGGATAGGCACTTGCATGAGAAGGCCTTGATCGGCAACTTTGTGAACGGATTGAGAGACGAGATGTTCTACATTGAGTTGATGAAAAACATCCCGGGAACCTTCTACCACCTCCAGCTAACAGTAGAGATGCATTGCACCGTGCACGGGGCCAACCATATTCGGATGAACACTGTTGGTTTCTTTGAACAATGGATGATCACGGCTACGGCTACCCAAACTACCACGCTCCGGGCAACTCCCCACCAGGGCGTTCGCCAGGATTCCATAAGACGCCAACCGGTTCAGGGATCGGCACCTGCGCCGGGGGGACAGACGCTGGTAGTTAAACCGACGTATACTCCACTCTCTAAGACAAAGACGGAGATTCTATCCATTCACCGGGGTCTTTTCACGGACCCCCGGTTATGCAAGGGGTCCCGGCCCCGGCCAATGCGCATAAGTGGTGTGAGTTTCACAAGTCTTACGGTCACACCACAGAGGGTTGTAGAGTTCTGCACACAGACATTCAGAATCTGGTGGAGCGGGGTCAGCTCCGGGATTGTGTGGCGGGAGATGCACACCCGGTAGCTGCTCCGGCAGGGCAGGGAAGGAAGCGGAATTGGAGGAACAACCGAGGCCAAGGCGGTAACCACCCTTTGGAGGCCAATCCTGCTCCTAACCCGCCCCACAAGTTCAGAGACCGGGGGCTCCAGGACCCGGGGCGCCTCGGACGATAAACATGATCAATGGAATAGTGGGAGATGGAGCACAAACACTTTCGGCGGTAAAGGCTAAGAGTAGGTATGTTCCCCCGGGGGAGATCCAGGGGAAGAGGTTTAAACATGATGAAACGATCACTTTTTCGGAAAAAGATGCAGTCCCAACTCAGGTGCCTCACTCTGATCCTATGGTGATTTCCGCAGAAGTAGAAGGAGTTGTGATAAAGCGAGTCTTCGTAGACGATGGGAGCAGTGTGGAGATAATGTTCGCTGATTGTTTCGACCAGCTGCACATTGGCCGCCAGAACCTGAAGCCATGTTTGTCCCCGTTATCAGGTTTCACAGGCCGGACAGTTCATCCTCTGGGTGTCATAGCCTTACGGGTAACCCTTGTTGATCACTTGGATATCAACAAGAGGTGTACCGTTTTGTGCAACTTCACGGTGATAAATGCTTCCTCCCCGTATAACATGATTATAGGCAAGCACGGGCGATATGCTCTCCCTACCACTTAACCATGAAATTCCCAACAGATCAGGGAATTGCTTCGGTTATTGGTAATCAAACGACGGCCCGTAGCTGCATGCTAACCGCGATAAAGGATGCTAAGGCTGGAGGAACGGAGAGGGTGCATGCTTCGGAGATCGGGGAGAGTTCCGGGAAGGAGAATACGGTGGGAGCGGTGCACGGTGACCCAGCATCCTTTGAAGTGGAAGACATGGAGTTAGGTTCCCGAGGAAAGGTGAGTGTCGGGAAACATCTCCGGGGAATGTGAAGGAGGAGCTCCGGGGGTTGCTCAAGGAGTATGAGGATGTGTTCTCATGGGGAACAGAGAATTTGACGGGAATACCGGAGGAATTTGCAATACACCGGCTGAACGTCTATCCGGATCTGAAACTATCAGGCAGAAGAAAAGAGCCTTGGCAGTGGATCGGTGGAGTTCGTCTGGTCGGAGGTAAAGAGAATGTTGGATGCCGGCATGGTTGAAGAAATCACCTACCAGGAATGGATTGCTAACCCGGTCTGGTGAACAAACATGATGGATCTTGGAGGATGTGCATAGACTTTACAGATTTAAACAAGTGTTGCCCCAAGGACAGTTACCCGCTGCCGTCCATTGACCAACTAGTGGAAGCAATAACGGGGGCTATCAGCTCCTAGCCTTCTTTGACGCGCATCGGGGATATCACCAGATTGTCATGGCCTTGGAGGACCGACCGAAAACTTCTTTTATTACTGACTTTGGTACCTTTTGCTACATGAAAATGCCGTTCGGTCTTAAAAATGCAGGAGCCACATATCAGCGTATGGTAGATCGGGTGTTCAAGGATCAGCTCGTGAGAAATATGGAGGTCTACGTAGATGACATGGTGATCAAAAGCAGGACACATGAAGCCTTTCTGGAGGATCTCCGGGAGCTGTTCCCTGTCCTAAGGAAGGTCAACCTGAAGCTGAGCCCGGAAAAGAGCACTATCGGGGTGGCAGCAGGCAAGTTCTTGGGATATATGGGGTCAAACCGGGGGATCGATGTGAACCGGAGAAGGTTGATGTGATCCCGAGCAAGGTGAAGGATGTGCAGCGCTTAAAAGGGTCTTTGGCGGCATTGAGCAGATTCCTGGCGCGAGGGGCGGAGAAGCAGCTACTTTTCTTCAATATCCTTAGGCGAGCAAAGAAGTTTGAATGGACCCCAGAATGTGAGCAAGCGTTTAAGGAATTGAAGGAGCATCCAGGGAACCTCCTCACTCTGTCTACACCGGTCCCGGGGGAAGAGCTGTTCCTGTACCTCGCGGCCACGGAGCAGGCAATAAGCGCAGCCCTAGTCCGGGGATCCGAGAGGGTGCAGAGCCCGGTGTACTTTGTGAGAAGGGCTCTTCAAGGACCGGAGACGCGTTACTCTTCACTAGAGCGTTTACTCTTAGCCCTAGTGCACGCGTCCCGGAGACTTCACCCGTATTTTCAAGGCCACCCCATAACAGTCCTCACAAATCAACCACTTCGCCAAGTAATGCTGAAACAAGAGGCATCAGGCCGGTTGATGAAGTGGGCGATTGAGTTGGGAGAGCACGAGATCACCTACCAGGAAAGGAAGTCTATCAAAGGCCAAGCTTTGGCTGACTTCTTAGTGGAGATGGCGGACAATGCCGAGAAAGACCCGGTGGAAGATGAGCCGGGGTGGAAACTACATGTGGACGGCTCCTCCCATTCCGGGGGAAGCGGAGCCGGGGTTGTGCTAGTCAGCTCCGGGGAGAAGGAGTATCAATACGCCCTACAATTTGATTTCAAGACCACCAACAACGAAGCTGAGTATGAGGCCCTCCTAGCCGGGTTACACCTAGCCCGGGAGGTAGGTGGAAAAGTGGTGGACGCCTACAGTGATTCAGCCATTGTGGTGCAGCAAGTCAATGGGGAGTATGAGGCCAAGGAAAGGAATTTGCAGAGGTACCTGGAGGCGGTGAAGACAACGATGCAGGGTTTCCTCCGGGTTTCGCTGACACAGATCCCCCGGGAGGAGAAATGTAAGGCAGACGCGTTAAGTAAGCTAGATTCGTCGGAGCTTAAACCAGACCAGGATCGGAACCTGTTCATGGAAATGGTAACTGTCTAAGGATGCGAGCACCCCGGCCAAGTCAAAGCGGTACGTGAAACGGAGTCGTTGATCACACCGCTCCTCGAGTACTTGGAGAAGGGAACGCTGCCGGACGATAAAGTCAAAGCCCGGAAGGTCCGAGTTAAAACCCCCTGGTATGCGGTCCTGGACGGGGAGTTGATACGAAGACGGTACCTTCAACCTTGGCTGAAGTGCGTGGACGGGGAGGAAGCCCGACATCTATTGAAGGAAGTGCATGAGGGTCCCAACGGTAGCCATCAAGGTGCCCGGACCGTGGCCCGAAAAATCATGTGTATTGGGTATTATTGTCCCACGCTGTTTGAGGACGCTCAAAAAGCCGTTCGCTCCTGTGGACAGTGCCAGAAATTTGCACCCCTGATCCATGTTCCACAGGGGGAGATGATTGGGATATCCGGGACCTGGCCTTTTATTCGCTGGGGCTTGGATCTGGTAGGCCCTTTCCCGACGGCGCACGGGGGTTTCAAGTATTTGATTGTCGCGGTCGATTACTTCAGCAAATGGGTCGAGGCTGCCCCGTTTACCAACATCAGGGGAAGTACTTGTGTGAAATTTTGTTGGAAGAACATTATCTGTCGTTATGGGATCCCCTGGTTCATAGTAACAGATAACGGGGCGCAGTTCGAGAACGACCCCTTCAAATCCTGGTGCAAGGAGTACGGGATTGAACAGAAGTTAACGTCGGTCTACCACCCTCAGGCTAATGGGCAGGTCAAGGTCACCAACAAGACTCTTGTCAACGGAATCAAGACACGTCTTCAGGGTGCGAGGGGAAACTGGGTTGATGAACTTCCAAGTGTCCTATGGGCAAGTAGAACAACAGAGAGTTCCGCCACAGGCGAGTCCCTCTACAGTTTGGTTTACGGGGCGAAGGCGGTAATCCCGGTGATAAGTCCATGGTTCGTATTCGGGCCTCATTCATACACGGACCAGGACCCGAAAAGGGTCATGGGCTCGAGGTACGCGGAGGATGGATCCACGGGTCCATCAATCCTAATCCTTTTAAGGAATGCGTATATTATGAATGTTCTACAAGGAATATACATCTTCTCAAAGATGGTAATACAGCTATCCTAAAAATGGTAATAATACCATGCACGAAATACACTTCTATTATACCTGGTAATACAACTACTATTCTCATAAGAGTTGTATTCATACCATAAATACATATCTTGGTGATCTATTGATTGTAGCCATATAAATAACCTAAAGGTTTGGTAGACCTCTCCATCTAATCTCATACTTTATACTTTACGCCTTAAGCAAATATACTGACTTGAGCCTCAGAGTGTCTATCCCCGGGACACCCGGGGCCTTTGTCTTGCAGATCAGTTCGAGAGCCTGGTTCGTCGTCGAAGTGTTGGTGTCCGGCATACATCAATTTGGCACGCCCGGTGGGACATCTCACACTCATTGACGACGTCGCCGAACCTTGTTTCCGATCTGGTCTAGCTCACTTGAAGAAGAAACTTCCCCGACAACATGTCTGATGCTGAGCAACCCAGACGAAGCGCCCGTGTGCTAGGGCAAAATCCAGAGGAGAATCCAGAAGCGGAGCAACCCCCTCAAGGACATGGACGCGGTTGAGGGCGCGGACAACCTAGAAGATCTCGGACACACTTTGCCTCAGAGCCATCACCAAACTCTAACATGGGTACCCGAAACTCCAACGTTCCGATATCCATCAACCCAAATCCTGTTGGGATAACACCACCAATCTCTGGTCCAAATCCTAGTATATTCAGAGCGCTTCCTGGATCAAATCCCATCGTATCCAGGATACCAACATCCGGCTCCAACCCTGCAGCATCCAAAACCCCACCTCTTGAAACAAACCCTGTTGAATCTGAAGTACCAAACTCAGGTCAAAGGGTTTTCACCCAAAACGACGTGAATTACAGCGCGAACGTCAACGATTCAGGTGGCCTGGATCAGGAAAATAGGTTGAGGTATAGCGGTCCCGATTTGATCTTCTCTCCAGAAGAACGAACACAAAGGGATCGACAAATCTTCATGGAAAGACAGAGGGAGGACGTTAGACAGAGACGTCTCAGGGAAACACTAAACCAAACAATACAACACAGCCCGCGGGGCTCTGATCCACTCTCCAAATCAACCTTTTCTCGGATACTCCCCCGAGGGAAAATAGGTTGGAGTACAGTAGACCCAACTCGATCTTTTCTCCAGAAAGAAGAGCGCAAAGAGATCGACAAATTCTTGAAGATAGACAACAAGAAGGAGAATCTGTGATAGAACATTATCATAGATACATGAATCTCGCCACGAGACGTTATGATCAAGATGAAATCCTCTTAGTAAACCTGTACCGGATGATAATAGGTAATAACACTCCGAAGAAGAAGAAGAAGAAGGATGGCTCCCACAACAATAACAACCAGGGCGGCGGGAACAACAATCCTCAAGATCCTCCCCCACCACTGTCAAATGGAACCAACCGAGTCATCAACAACATTAATGGCTATATCGGAGAAGCAATTCCCCTAACTAAGCTGAAGGATAGTGTGCAGACCCTACCACATACCAAGCTGGTCAACAAGAGTCTCCACCCCGAAGAAGCTATTACTTTCTCGGACATGGATGTCGTACCAAATCAAGTGCCTCACGCTGATCCCTCATCATCTCAGCAACCATAAAAGATTCTTGGGTAAAAAGAGTCTTCATAGACGATGGGAGTGGGGTAGAAGTAATGTTCCAAGACTGCTTCCAGAAGTTAGGATTTACCAAAGACGACCTCAAACCTACGGGTCCGATCTCGGGGTTCACAGAAAATCCAGTAATACCTCTCGGGGAAATCACACTCCCAGTCACAGTAGCAGATGGGACGAAGAGCCTGACCCTCTACTGCACATTTGTGGTAGTCAACACTGTCACACCCTTCAACATTGTCTTTGGCAGACCTTGGATGTGCCAAGCTAAAGCCATATGGTCTCCCTACCATCTGATGCTGAAGTTTCCAACACCACAAGGAGTAGTTTCAATCAAAGGAGACCAAGAAGTGACGCATTCCTGTATGATCACGGCTATACATGACACCAGAAAAGTGAGTAACATCTCAGCCAACAACACTATCTTAGGAGATTTGGTTCCCAACCCTGATCTCGAACAATCTATGGTATTTTACTCCGAGGAAAATGACAGTTATGTGTCAAAAGATCCTCCAACTCAGGGGGAAGAAGTGCTAAAATTTTTACTAACCAGCCCTGAGAAAAAGGACCATCTTTATTTTTCTCATTTCGATTTCCAAGCCACCAACAATGAAGCAGAATGTGAAGCCATCATCACCGGATTAAAATTTGCTAAAGACCTAGAAGTCAAAAATCTTGAGGTCTTCAATGACCCACCGATTGCAATTCAGCAGGTCAAAGGTGAATTCAAAAATCGAGAGTACACTCTTCAGAAATACCTCGAGATAGTTAAGCCTCGTTTAAATCAACTCCGACATTATGAGCTGAATCATATCCCCCGAGAAAAATCTCTAATGGAAACAATGGCGAAGAGAAGTTGCAAAGAAGATAGCATTATGGCTACTGACATCTCGGACACATGGATGAACTCCTACATTGAATACCTTCAAACGGGTACCCTTCCCGAGGACAAGCACCTGGCATGGAAGGTCCGAGTTAAAACTCTGAAATACGTCGTCCACGACAGCATCTTATACAAGAAAGGATATCTCCGACCTTTGTTTAAGTATGTTGGGTCTTCTGACACTGAACACTTAGTACAAGGAACACATGAAAGAGTCTACGGTAACTATCAAGGTCCACATACCGTTGTTCGAAAGCTCCTACAGAAGAGTTATTTTTGGCCTATGATGCTACAAGGCGCCAAAACATATATCGATTCTTGTCATCAGTGTCAAAGATCTGCTAATAGGGTCCACGTGGCACAGGAGAGTATGATACGAGGATCCTGGCCATTTATACGATGGGGCATAAACCTCATCGGACCTCTACATACGGCCATTAGTAACTTCAAATACCTCATTGTGACCATTGAGTATTCCTCAAAATGGAAGGAACCTGAAGTATTGACCAACATAACTGGCATGACAGTTATTATTTTTTATGGGAAAGATATAGTGTGTCGCTATGGCATCCCGAGATACATAGTGACCGATAATGGAGCACAATTTGCTAATGATCCCTTCAAGAAAGGGTACAAGGAGTATAGCATACACCAGCAGCTCGCCTCAGTATATAATCCAAAAGCTAGCGGCCAAGTAGAGGCTATGAACCGAGCCTTGGTATGCGGCATCAAAAAGCGCCTCGAAGGAGCTAAAGGAAGCTGGATCAAAGAATTACCAAACATGATCTGGACCCATAGAACCACACCAGCTACAACAACAGGAGAGACTCCTTATAGCTTAGACTATGGGTCCGAAGCGATCATCCCCATGGAGATTGGGGTCCCATCTGTCCGTACTTCTCAGCCAGATGATGAAGATGGCAAGGCCAACGAAGAAAACCTTCGTCTCGACCTTGACCTCCTAGAGGAGAAGAGAGCAAATGCTACTATCCACAAGGACAAGGTGAAGGAAAGATTCAAGCGCTACCATGATAGAAGAGTCCGCTTGGCCACTTTTGTTAAAGGAGA
The DNA here is from genome assembly GCA_948330725.1 of Sherardia arvensis. Taxonomy (NCBI): domain Eukaryota; kingdom Viridiplantae; phylum Streptophyta; class Magnoliopsida; order Gentianales; family Rubiaceae; genus Sherardia; species Sherardia arvensis. The sequence continues at coordinate 6,108,337 of OX415239.1, read as the reverse complement.
CCTTGTCATAAGGTTAAACGAGAAAAACAAGAGAAAAGTGGAAGGGAAGCTAGCCCCGAACTGGGAAGGTCCATATCAAGTCCTGGAGTCCCATCCAGGGGGAAGCTACCTCTTGGAAACCATGAAGGGGGAACCTATACCACGAAGATGGAGTGTGATTAACTTACGAAAGTATCACGGAAGATTAAAAACTCAAGGGAGAGACTCACAAAGGTTTGAGACTATCAAGAGCGTCCGAGAAGCCTCATCAAGGTCCGAGACAAGTATACTCTAGCACAAACGGGTACTCAAACTCAAACCCACTATTTACTTTACTTCTATTCTGAAAGTTATAAACTTAGATTGAAGTCATGATATTTTTATACCTATCCTTATAATAAGCAATGTTTAAATTCCTTTTCTAAACAGAGGATTGTTGTCTTAAGTATAACATTGATTGCTGTTCAAAACAATATACTTTATGAAGTATATGATTGGTCAACTTATAAGTTGTTTGGATCCAATATTCAAATACCAATCGTTTTGAATAAAAGAGATAAGTTCGAGATAAAGTACTTTAAAAAAGTGCTTGATTGAGGTCTATAGACCAAAAGGGCAGACGTGCTCGAGAATCAATCATCTCAACATAAAGAGGAGAAACCTCAAAAACAAAAGTTGAAGTTCATATCAAAGGTGTTATTACATCAGAATATGATACTTCTAAAAAAGTCCCTCAAAAGGGCATACATAGAGGAAAAACCTCGAACACAAATAGTTCATATCAAAGGTGTTATTACATCAGAATATGGTACCTTTAAATATACCCAATAGGGTTTCCTAGGACTTCACCAGAAGTGACGTTCGAGAGATGGGCTATTGTCAACTTTTCAGCACACTGTGACATTAAAGGATTTGACAAAAGATAGCCGAGGAAGAAGCCCAACAACATCAAGTACGCAGAGTGTTCATAATGGACAACTACGAAGACCTGATTCCAAAGTATCTCAGCTTGGCATGAGCTCCTTTCCAGTAAATCATGAGACCGAAGTTCATGTGGAAAGGATTTCAAGCTTTGAAGCTGACGAGGAGATGCCGAGACTAATCCACCTTATTAATGGAAGAACTAGAAATCACCTCTTCAAGAAAAGGTAATTCAGGATAATTAGCTCTAATAAGCCTTAGTAAATCTCCTGATGTTACTATCTTCTCGGAGGGATCCAATGCATCCAAAAACTCGGCCCCAGGGATCCAGCGTTTTGCAGTCAGAGCAGAGAGCTTAACAGCAGCATCAGGATGAGAGAAGATTTCCTTCATCATCTCCACCTCTTTCTCGGATCGACATAGATGCAAGACGCCACCCAAGATCCCATGCAGTTCAGAGGAATGGAATAAATCCCCATACTCCTCCCTATTGCTTTAAAACTTGGGGCTACAAGCAGTGAAGGCACTCCAAAGCTCTAGAAGTCATTTAGGCTCCTCTGAATCCTTCTCCTCGGTTGGATTTTGCGCCAGCTTCTCGACAATATTTCGATAAGTCTCCAACTCTTTCTCTTGAGACTTCTTCGCCGACAGCAGATCCATATTCTCGGCCTCCAACTGCTTCACCCTAGCTTCCATGTGAGTCACATCCGATGGAGTCTGAACAGGGGAAGCTAGCACAACAGACTTAGCAGTCAGAGACGAGATGGCAGCCTCCATCTTCACCTTCTTCGCCTTGAAGGATCGGCACTTGACATGTAATTCCATCACGGAATCAGACAAGTAACGGATCACATCATTGGCTCGAGGCCCCACCGTGGAAAGATCCGCCATCAGTTACGAAATCAATGAAATATTAAAACCTGGCATTCAAGACATCTACGCAGTATGATAATAGAGATAAATACCTCAGAAACGAAGGGATATTTCTTAGAAGACTTCCGAGAAGCCTGACCATCCTCTTCCTCGGGGCAGCTCAGATAGTACTTTAACTTCTTCAGGGGAGCATCTTCAGAGTCCACCAACTCAAGGTCAGATTCATCATTTTCGGAGGGCTCCTCCACCACTGGTTCCATGTCCTCGAACTGTACTTCCACGGACTCCTCTGCTTCCTCATCTATGGCCTGGAGAGCGGCTTTCCCCTTGATCTTTTTCTTTGGAGGATATGCTATATATATAAGGATGACCATCAATATGTTACACAAGAAAATATACTACACCCTTAAAGCATGGGAAGTGAAGAGAGTTACCTGAAGAAGACCGGCTAGAAGAAGATTCACCCTGATTCCGAGGAGATTTTCTCGGACCTCCTTTCCTGGTTTTCTTTTTTCTCCCCTGGATTTTATCAGGAAGGGCCCAATTCCGATCAGGCTTCAAAAAGCTGGAGGTAGATTTCGACCGAAGAACATCTAACAAGTACGAGTAAGTGATACTGGGCCACTGCCACGCAGAGCCATGTGAGCCCAGAACAAAATCCTTTCTTTGAAGGGTAATGTCCTCCTTTAGGAGCTCCTTGATGCCCTTCAAGTGATCAGGGATGATGAAACCTCTCTCACGAGCTATAGCGTCCATCGGATGGGGATGCAAATCAGGGACCTCGTACTTGCTTCGGTCGAAAGTGAAACGGTCTGCCTCCCACACACCACTGTTATCAGGAAACGTGATGGGTTTCCTCTTCATCGGAGTAAGGGTAATGTACTCGTAAGTCTCAAAAGAGAATAACGTATACAGACTCCTGAATAAATCCAGGCTTGGATCATAGTTCTTCCGAGTGTACCAGGAAATCACCGCCATGATCAACACTACCACATTGGAATGTATTTGGCTAGGATGCAGTTGATGATGCTGCAGGAATTCATGAAATAAAGGGGGAAAGGGAAAACTTATCCCTTGTAGTAAAAACCTCCCATAAAGTACCCCTCGAGTGGGACTCACCAAATCTTTAATGGGAACTTCTCCATCCTCGAGCTTCAAACCGTCCTACAGAGGATATGACAGCCTACAGGACCGCAGATACCTTAGCGTCCTTTTGTCAACCACTTTGGTGACATCATTCACATCATCGGCGGCTGGAACTCGTTTATCAACTTGGGGCTCCGCATTAGGGTCCATCTCTGACCCAGAGGCACCATCATCTGCCACTACAGTTACCACCTGCAGCAGTGAAGCAATGGTAACTTCCATCAGCTCCCTAGACTCAACTTCCAGGAACAAGGTGCTCAAGTCACGATTAGCTGGGACTCTGTTTCCAACAACATTCTCCATATTGCCAGGGGGAACGCTGGAATTTGTTGAAGACATGGAAATATAGAGAATAGGGGGAAGAGAATATATGAAGGAAAAGAAGAAAAATTTGAAGAAAATTTCATTGGAAATTTGAAACGCAGAGATGAAGATTGATGATAAACACAAGAAAAATTTCTTGGTTATATAGCTAGTAATTAACACACATTTAAGTGGAGTAATTACCTCGACTCGCGAAACAATGTAGGCAATTGGAAGGTTGGTCCTCCTCACCGCTGGAAGGTACAATGAATCAAGACCACATGTCAATCCCCTCAGAATTCAAGAAGGTAGATTCAGATCCAACCATCCACGCGTCCTGATGGAATACGAAAGAACTTGAAGCTAGATATTCAGAAGGGTAAGTTTGAGAAGATAGTCTAAGAAGGACACCCCGAGCTTAACATCCAGAGTTAGTCTCCCTCGAGTTATTGGTCTTCCCTCGAGAAGCAAGCCTCTCCTTCAACCTTCGAGATGGAGTACTCTATATTCTGAAGATCTACCTTGGGGCTACAGTTAAGTCCATGGTTCGTATTCGGGCCTCATTCATACTCGGATCAGGGCCCGAAAAGTGTCATGGGCTTGAGGTACGCGGAGGATGGATTCACGGGTCCATCAATCCTAATCCTTATAAGGAATGCGTATATTATGAATGTTCTACAAGGAATATACATCTTCTCAAAGATGGTAATACAACTATCCTAAATATGGTAATACAACCATGCCCAAAATACACTTCAATTATACCTGGTAATACAATTACTATTCCCATAAGAGTTGTATTCATACCATAAATACATATCTTGGTGATCTACGGATTGTAGCCATATAAATACCCTAAAGGTTTGGTAAACCTCCCCATCTAATCTCATACGTTATACTTTACGCCTTAAGCAAATATACTGACTTGAGCGTCGGAGTGTCTATCCCCGGGACACCCGGGGCCTTTGTCTTACAGATTAGTTCGAGAGCCTGGTTCGTCGTCGAAGTGTTGGTTTCCGGCATACATCACCTGGCAAAAGTTGGAGTGCCCAGTCTTCGTACGAAGTTCCCGGATGAGCAAGCAAACCAGAATGACCGGCTGCTGGACCTAGATTTGTTGGAAGAGAAACGGGAAAAGGCAGCCCTGCACGAGGCCCGGGTGAAGGAGCGGGTCAAGAAGTACCACAACAGGCGGGTGCGTAAGGAGCAGTTCACCCCGGGGGAATGGGTGATGCGCCGGAACGACAAAAGCCAGCAAGTTGCAAGCGAGAAGTTAGCCCCTAAATGGGAAGGACCTTACAAGGTGACGACAGCACATCCCGGGGGAAGTTACGAGTTACAGGACAAGGCCGAGAAGAAGGTCCCGCGCCACTAGAACATCACAAATTTATGTAGTTACTATGCTAAGTTTATTTCTGTATTTACCCCACTGGCAGGGGATATGCCTAGGACGGTAGCATGAGAGCGGCATGGGAACCTTTGGCCAGGGTTGAGCCTAGGTTGTCCCATGGCCTGCGTTTGCATTTTATAATTATGTTTATGAAGTTGTTTGGCAAACTTTATTTTATCAGCTAAATTGGGACTGCTTGAACAAGCGCCCAGAAGCTAGTGCGAAAGTACAAAATGGGCACGCTTGAACAAGCGCCCGGGTAACAGCTAAGAGTATAAACGAGCACGCTTGTACAAGCACCCCAGGGGAGAAGAGGGCTAAAGGTACTTGAACAGTATTAAAGAAAAACATACAAAGACATAGTATTAACTTGCAATGTGTAACCGTGGAAATTTACAACTTTAAAATTCTACACTATGCAAACTTAATTAACAACAACACACACAACCTAGCCCTAAGTATCAGCTCCGGGGGAAGGAGGGCCATCCCAGCTAATAGGAGATGGTATTTGATCATCCTGAACAGGGGGACAACTAGATTGATTAGAAGCACCCGGGTTTCCCGGGGTGCTCGACTCTTCCACCGGGGGAACACCAGAAGGACCGGCCTCGTCATAGGGCTCAAAATCATCATCTGAGGACGAAAATTCAGGCGACAATACCCTCCGGGGAGCTCCAATAATGATGGGTCCTTGGGCACGGGGATATTTTTTCTTTTTAGCAACGACCTTGCGTTTTCCCTTGCTCTTTTTTGGCATCCTCGGAAGCGATGAAGGCCCGGATTCTGGCAGCGTCGGCCCGGAGTCTGGATACCCTTCAAGCAGATTCTTCCGGATCAATTGATACGCGAAACCCGAGATACCTCTCATCGGTGAAGTCTATAGAAACCCGAATCGGAATGAGTACCAAGGATGGAGGAAGGTAACGACCTTCTCTCTGGCGCTGCCACCATGCGGCAGTTTCCTCGAAAGCTGGACGATACCGGGACTCAGGGTCGTTACAACCCATATGAAACATACGCACTAGCAGCGCCACAACCTCCCGGGGAAAGTTAGTATAGAACAGGGGCGAAACCCGGCCGAGCCGCAATCCGGTCAAGTGGTATGTTAGTAGAAGGGTAACCAAATTTTCACGAAGGATTAGGTTCCGGGCAGCCAGTTCCCGGTTCTCTCGCTCCAGCTTCAGATTCCTCTTGAGTGGATCGCTCCTTTATTCCAGCCACTTGAGTTTATCGCAATAAAATGGAAGTTCGGACTAAACCAGATCAAATTCATCTTTAAGTCGAAATTTGAAGGCATCATGCTCGGCTTGTAGCATGGATATGGTTTTATCCGCGTCAAGAACGGCATTCACCCGGTCTTGAGCCAGGGACTGACATCGGGAAAGGGATCCGAACTGATTTGATACTTCCCGGAGCTTTGTTACGAGCGAAGTAACATCTGGGAACTCGTCTATCACCGATCCAATCCCGGATTGGACTAGAAGATAGCAGGTCTGGATACCGTCCAATTGCCAACGACTTAGCTGATCTCTTAACTCCACACACCGGGGACACGATGACTCACTCTCTCGGTCGGCTTCCGGGGGTACTAGTCGCGACCCGGTAGGAATAGTACCGGGAGGATTATCCCGGGGCTACATAAACAAGAAATTTCAGATACAAACTTAAAGACGTATGCACACACATGTATAAACAAACGCTCATAACTGATAAATCTATGTTTATAAATGATAAAAAAGAGAGAGAGTCTTACATCATTGGAGTCATCGCTCTCATCCCCAGAGCTCTTTTTCCCTCCCAGAATAACAAAAGAGAACTGTTCGGGGGAGGAGCCCGATGAAACGACAATTCAAAAGATAAAATACAAAATGAAATTACAAGGATAAAATATCTAGATTATACATCTTGATCGGTATCCTCGTCATCATCTCGGGGAGACCTGTCTTCCTGGGCCTCATCTTCCTCCGGGGTAGTCTTGACTTCTCCATCCAGGGGAATTTAATTTGCATCAGGGATGGGAGATTTGACTTCTTCATCTTCTGAACCTCCGTCATCCTCTTCGGCCGATGCCACCGGAGTTTCAATAGCACCAAGGTTGGCTAGATCATCTGGACCGGGATCCTTCCTATCCTGAGTAAGCTTAGCAGCATCTTCAGTAAAAGAGACAACATCCCCCGGTTCAACACTCTTTGCGCCTTCAAAAATAGATATCACCTCGGGAGAAATCACCGCAAGACCTTCCTTCATGAACCGGTCAACAACATAGTTGAACCGCCCCTCAGCATTGGGGCTATACCAGGCATCCCGGAATTCCGCCCTGTGCCCCCAGGGAACATGTTCCCGAACCGATTTATATGCCGTATGAAAGACGGCTTCATTAGAAACATCACAGAGTGCAAGCAGTTTTTCCTCAAAGGAGCGACTCGTAAAGACCCGGTCGAAAAAGGCCCGACATAGAGTCTCCTGTGCGGGAGCCAAACCTCGCTCACCAGTTGTAAGCATATCATTTTTCACGCAAGCAAGCTCCTTATGAGCGGTAGAAAGTTCCTCGCATAGAGAGGCATTCTGCGACTTCAGCTTCTCCATCTCCTGGGAAAGGATAGCTGATCTGGAGTCACAAGCCTCGTTGATCAACTCCCTCATCCCAGGGAAGCCGAACAGATGAGAGGCATGATCCTGTGCAGGGAAAGAAAATTATCTTCAATAACAGAACAACAAAAAATAAAATAAACACTTTAGATAACTGAAACTAAACACAATCTACTTACCTGAGGGTCACCTAGCTGGACAGCACGGGAAGAGGATCCGTCCTTAGTCTCATTGATAGGTCCCTGACGGCTTTCGGCGGAAAACTTGTCCATCTGCTCCCTACTGAGATTCTGTGAATCCTGGGAACGGGCATCACTCTTCTTTTTCTTGGCTGGAGGACCCCCGGGGGAAGGAACGGGAAAGGCCAGAGGACGCCGGCTGTCGGAAGAAAGAACCTCCGTTGAATGACCCCCCGTTTTCTCGATCTCGGGAATGCTGGCAACTTTCACGTGGGAACTATCTTCCTCCGCTTTCCTTTTCCAGGATGCAACTGCTTCTTTCTTGCTCCCGGGTTTGCCCTTCTTCATCTTTTCGGATTTGCCCATCTCTGACCCCCCACCGGACTTCGCCCCGGGTGGGACTATCGTTGGTCTGGGGGATATGGCTGGAAAAAACATAATTAGAAAACACATTGAATATACTAAGAGGAAGGAACAAAGAAGAAAAACTTACATAGGCTCCGTTTTGAGTACAAGCGGCGACAAGTGAACACTTCCGAGGGATACGCCTCCCTAGGAAACTCGTAACCGCCGACCATCTGTTTGACCTTCAGGCTCACGAAGAATCCAACTACAAGGCTCTGACTCTCGGCCACCTGGCAAAATTGAGCTGGTGGAAGTGCACCCTTCATTTCTGCACCCCGTTGTTGATTCCATGCCGGGACGGGATACTTTTCCTCATCGAAAGTGAAGTAGTTATTCATCATTCGCTCGTCTTTACAGAGTCGAGCCTCCCGGAACAAATCGACTTCATCTTAGTCCGACGATAAACATTGAATACCCCTGGGACAGCAGTGCCGGATAGAAAATAAAAACTTCGGAATAAAGCAGCATTCCCGGTCACCCCTGCCTGATGACAAGAGTAGAGGAAAGCGAGCATGACACTGACGGCGTTAGGATGTACTTGGGCGGAAGATATGTTGTAGTAGTTTAAAAACTCGGTGAACAGATGAGGGAGAGGAAAAGTGAGCCCGTGGAGGAAAAGATGCCGTGGCATGCAAGCCCGGGACTCCATGTCACTATCAAACGGCTCAAGCCCTGCGTCATAAGATAGCGGTACATACATCCATTTGACGAGTTCTCAGACAGACTCGTGTGTCGGGGTCTCGCCGGGATCCTGGGGGTCAGGAGGAACGGGGGCACCATAAACAACAGTCACTTTGGACGTCATCAATCCTTTCCCACCTGTTGGACGGGGAAGGAGATTTTCAATGTCTAAGGAATGATCGTCTTCAGTGACGGCAGTGCTACGACTCATATCAAGCAGATGGGAAAGAAAAAGATGGAAGCAGAAACTTTTACAAGTAAAGAAAGTGACAGCACTTTGTGAGATAAGATGGTGAGAATGAAACTTCAACCATTATTTATAGAGGAGGATACAAAGAATTTCTCGGAGTTGGGAAAAGCGGATCCATCATTTGAGAAACGCAATAATGAGCATTAATGGAGGGACGGACTGTGAAGAGACGCATGTGTGAAGAACGCGTAATTGGCGCGTGATGACACAGACTAACAACGCCGTAACCCACTAGACTTCTTTTCAAAGACCCAGCCTCCCGGACTAAACCTCGGAAGCCATGGTCTCGGGGGGCTAGTGGTGATATGGGCTATAGCCCATATACAGGCCTGAGAAGCGTATTGGCAAAGGAGAAGAGAGAGTCCAGCCCACCAGTGGTCCTCCCATGACATTAGCTATCTTGGACACACCCGGGTACAAGAAGGACATGATAATGATCCCCCAACCCCGAGTGTGCGACAAGAGGAGGACCACTTAGCTTAAACCCTCTCTGCTCATTGCCATTATAAATAGAGGAGTGACCAACAGTAAAAGGTATGTTCTATCGTACTTAAATACTCTCTATATTTATTCATATTTTCTCTCCTCTGTATGAAGCCCTATCTTCATCATCACGCTGGAGCGTCTACCCTCGGGTGACCCCGGGGGATTTGTTTTGCAGGTCCTAGGTGAGAGATCCGCCGTAGGCTAGGATTCCAGCTCTCCCCGGATAGCTCATACCAGGGCTGGTATCCAAGAGCTTACTGGTAGCATCAACACAGCTAGGTTCATACTCTGTCCTTATAAAACCAAAAAAGAGAAGTGAGCAAGAAAATATTAATAAAAAAATCGATGTCACGTTCATTGGTATATTTTCTGGTAGCACCGACGTTCTCTGCAATGGCGGATTCAGGAAATGTTTTAGCGTATGGATGAGTAGCACTGAAAGCGGTGAACATAGTGAATTAATATACTCAAATAGCTAAAAGTTTCAACAGCTCAATAATATCGGCTATTTTGTCAATTTTTGCTATGGTTCGGCGGAGAATGAATAATTCAAAATAGGTAAAAATTCCAAATTTCAATACTTATCAGCTATTCCGTTAACTTTTGGTATACAGAAATAATAATTATACTAGAATATTTGATGTCCAAGTAAAGAAGAATAGGAAGAGGGTACCTTTGATTCCAGACTTCGGAATCCTATAAAAGCTATAAATTTTACTGAGAAGTATCAGAGAAATTCAAGGTGACCTTTCTATATCGTTTGCTCATACTTATAGAGATAGAGGCTAATACTGTAGCCGACGTACTAGCTACAATATCAAACAAAGATAAAAGAAATTATACATTTACTCATCAGTCACTGCCATGGGAAATCAAGGGTTGAGTTGTTATTGATAGAATGGAATTTCCCTATATCGGACTTTTTACTGTTGTTTCCTTTTTTTGATTTCAGGCGACAAGATCTAAATGAAACTGAAGATTGAATCAACCAAGGAAGTCACATTTATGGAAATCAAAACAGAATCAATTGCAACCATGTAGCATTGGTGAAGTAGCACAACATTTCTGAACAATGGAAGTTGTACATCAAAACTAGTCAGGACAGCTTCAAGAGCAAAGATCTTATTTTTATAACTCATCATTACCTGGTTTAGTTCTACATGGATCCCTTATTCGTGGCTAAATTGTATTTCACGAGGCGATCACTAATCAGCTCCAAATAGAAGTCATCACTAAGTTGAGATTTGTTTAGTAATCCCTAAGTTGCTTGCGAGAGTAAACAACGATCTACTTTAGAACTAAAATTTTGCACTTCTTATTGTACTCATCAATTATGTATCCTACTTGCCCTTTTGTGATTTTTTGGTGTAGTGAGCTCAATTACACACCACTTTATAGTGATTATAAATTTTCTAAAAAAAAAGTGTATGTTTGAGTTATTATTTAGAATCTTGTTATATATGAGTTGTGTAATAAGAAGTTGGCCATATTACACACAAATGCAAAGTACGATCAAGAGTAAGACATCGTATATAATATTACAACCAGACAACAGATTGATTGAATATTGCTATATATTAAACAGGGTCGTCCTTGAAATTTTGAATCTTTGTGCACGCACGGGAAATAAATAAACCAAATAATTGAGCATGCGTGTCACGTGCTGGATCGACATGCCCTAAGCATGTTGGAAAATAATATATTAGATTGAAAAGAATTTAAATTTTCTACCATATGAATTTTGTTGAGTTGAATAAAAATCTAAATTTGTGTTTTGAATTTATAAATAATTTTAGTTGATCTTTGTTTGATAGTTACCACTTTTAGATTCATCTGCCTCTTATATATCTTTGCACATATTTTAAGTTTGCACGAACCTCTCAAGTAGAGTTACAATACACGCACGACTTCAAATATTTTTCTCAATTCCTTCAAATTAATTTTCTCTAATTTTCATATAGTAGCTTATCAATTTGAACCCCATTTTAACTTTACGTTAATTTGGTCACATTATTATTATTTTCAATAAATTTATTTTGATTTCTGTGTATATATTTCAATTCAACAAAATAAGTTGAGAGACTAGGATTTATAATTGTTAAAGTTAACTAATGGGTTGAAAACATCATACTTGAACAAGCATTTTTCTCACTATATGCTTTTAAAGCAAAATAAATTTTAATCATCTACCAAATATCAAGAAGATATATTGACCAAAAAAAAACATAAAATATATATAGTACCATTTCATAAGCCTCTTCGTAAGGGAAAGGTTCGTAAGGCAGTTGATTTTCGGTTCCGCTTATTCCCACAAAACAGCTATAAACATTTTTAGCTCATTGGAATCTTGTCTACAGGCAAACAAATATAAAGTGAATTATTTTTAACGACAATAATTCGAACACTAAAAAGAGACAAAGAATTATGAATGAAGTTACCTTAATTTGATGATGAAATTGACTGCATCTTCAAACTATATTGGCTTTGATTACGAAGTAATAAAGAAAATAGATTGTTCATTCACTAGAACAATTCTCAAATATACCCATGGGATTAAAGGTTTTTTAATGAAAATTGGCCCACATGATTTTTGCACGTACTATGCACGTGCTCAACTAGGTACGTGCATGAATCTGGTGTAAAACCAAATTCCAACCTAGGCCAGAATCCATTAATTTAAACTACTAAGAAATGTGCATAATTTATGATCTTTTGCGTTTATAGATTCATCTTTACGTATACTCACAATACACACAAGTTTAAATATTTTTCTCAATTCTTGCAAATTAATATTCTCTAATTCTTTATATTAACTTATCAATACGAACCCCATTTTCAAATTTAGTATTATGAAGAAAGACTGTGGTTGAATACAAAACATTGTGGTTTATAAAGCATGGACTATATTTTTGTTCTTGGATTTTTTCCCATTTATAGATTTTACTTTTTCTCTCACTCCTCCGATCTCTCTGAGAAAATCTCATGGGCTAAGTTTGAGCCTCTGCATTATCAATCAACTGGAAGCAGTGTTCCAACCAGACAAATCATATTGGTTCATATTGGACATTACATTCACAGGTTTTTTTTTAAACTAAATATGGATGATTCCTTTTAGGCTAATGGAAAAGCAGGTGCATGAATTGATATAAGAGATAGTAGTGAAAGAATTCTATTTGCAATAGCTCAAATGGTTGAAACATCTAGCAGTTTGGAAGCAGAAACATTGGCCTTATCAGTGGGACTCCAAGCAGCTTATCATGAAGGTTTTGAGAACTTAGAAGTGAAAATGGACTTACAAATACTGCACAAAATGGTTCAAAAGCAGATCAAACCTCTATGGAAGCTGATGAATTACATGAGCAATATTTGGTCTCTATTAGGTGAACTGAATATCCACTTTAATCATATTTATAGAGAAGTAAACTCTGTAGCTGATGCATTGTCCAAAATAGCTAGTTCGTCAGAAAGTTTAATCAACTACTCTTATAATTTCTTGCTTAGGAATATTAGAGGGTTAGTTGAATTGGATAGAAACCACACTCCTTATATTGGGAGAGTGTGATTATACAGGTTGACTACTCTCTGCTTTTTGTTTGACGGGGTGGAAGCTACAACTTGAGAAGGGGACGCTACAAGCTGTCTCACTCACTCGACTGCAGCAGAGCAAGGAGCAATATTGACTTGGTTGGATGATGAGAAAATGCAAGCTAGGACCAAGTTGGGAATAGGAGTTCAAAGCAGAGGATCATGGGACTGTTTTTTTGATTCTTTGTTGATTCTAGGGGAACCCCGTACTCATCGGCACGGTTGAGTTTTGTTTTGACGATCCCTAAATTTCTTGCGAGTTATGAGTCTTCTCATCGGCAGAGTTCGGTGTCGCTTAGCGAACCCTAAAATGTTTGTGAGAATGTCGACATGGGTGTATACTAGAATCAATCTTAGAATCACAGATATTTATTGAATATTTTTAATTATTTTACTATTATGTAAAATTTCTCCAATATTGTACAATATTACCTCTTTGAAGGTTTATTTATGGTGCGGTGAGCCAAATAAATTTCACCCCACTTGTAAGTGGTTTAAGAAAAAATTCTCCTGAACTCCCAAGTTTCCTGATTTTCCATGAAAGTCTTATACGTTTTAGCTCATACCGTATACCTTTTAATTTGAACTGTATAATTAATTTCTTAAAATTTTTAAATTCTTATATGAAATTTCTTGAATTTTTGCATTAAAACACGTTTTACTATATATTTACTTCAGTATAATCAATATTTTAACAAAAAAAATATATCATTTGAGTGTAAATAAATAGTGGTAATTCTATAACATTTACGATAGTTGGTTTTTCAAGAGATTTTGAAGTTCAGTTAAGCTCTGAAACTGATTTACCTTTTTCATCATTATCTTATACTGAACTCAAATTTTTACTTATAAGAACAATATATATATATATATATATATATATATATAACCATTTTCATCTGCTTATTTTTACCTTACCTAGCTACGTGTTTTTGCATTGAAAGATCAACCGGTATCTAAACAACCTTTATATCGTCTTTCAAAAAAAATAAGAAAAAGCAACCTTAATATTGAACGGTATATGTGAAATAGAAAATTGAACGGTATGTGTGGAAAAGTTACGGGTCATATCAAAAATGATTGTTAACTAAAAATTGAACGACTGTCTCATCTATTCTTTGCAGATGACACACTCCTATTTGGGAAGCAACAGAGGCAGAAGCGCACCACATGCAATGGGCCATCTCCTTGTATGAAAACATTTCAGGGAAACAGATCAATACAGACAAATCCGGAGTCCTATTCAGCCCAAACACTAATAGTGCTACCAGAAGAAAGGTATGTAGTCTCTTGAAGGTCCCTGAAGTTGAGACGCATGGCATGTATCTTGGTCTCCCTTCGGAAATTGGCAGAAACAAGACGGAGATCTTCCAGCCACTAAAAGATAAAGTCATGCAGAGAATTGATGGATGAATAGAACGTAATTTATCAAAAGCAGGGAAGGAGATGTTGGTCAAATCAGCAGTGCAGGCTATACCAAGCTACACTATGAGCTGTTTTGAAATCCCTGGGCAAGTCTTGGACGAAATAGGGACGATGGTTAGGAAATTTTGATGGGGAGATACAAACACCAAGAGGAAGATTCACTGGGCATCATGGCCAAATATGACAAGAGCAAAGGGTAATGGAGGATTGGGGTTCCGGGAACTAAAAGCGACAAATTTAGCTCTACTTGGTAAGCAAGTTTGGCGCTTCCTGACTGAACCAAACTCACTTGTTGCACGGGTTTTTACAGATAAATACTATCCTGGCTCTTCTGTATTGGAGGCTTATCCGGAGAACGATATATCATGGGTTTGGAGAAGCATTCTGAAGGGCGTTGAAGTAGTGAAGAGAGGAGCGAGAAAGCAAATTCATTCGGGTTTAACGACAAGGGTATGCTACAACCCTTAGATCCCTTCTACGAATGGATTCATCATTACGGAGCCGGATCGTATACCCGGGGACATATCCTTAGTAGCGGACCTTACGGATACGGATACTAATTTGTGGAATGTGACGCTGTTAAACCAACACTTTCAGCCGGATGAAGTTGAGAAGATATTGTCGATAAAGTTGATCGATAGGCAGGTTCTAGACCACTGGTTTTGGCATCACACTGCTTCTGGTAAGTATGCAGTCAAGACAGCGTACCACTTGTTAGTGGAAACGAGTGGATCAGAATTTTTCCATAATGAGGCTCCCAACGTGGCGGATAAACAATTCTGGGGGAAATTCTGGAAGTTCCGTGTACCGCAAAGAGCAAAGCACTTCGCATGGAGGTTCATTACAGATTCCTTGGCTACAAGTGCTAATTTACGTGCGAGAACAATGAACGTCCCTCTTACGTGCCCATTCTGCCAAGAGGAGAATGGTTCATCGGCTCACCTGTTCTTCGAGTGTACATTTGCGAATAGACTCTGGAGGGCGGCTGGATTGGAGGCTTTGGTGGGATCAGCCAGTCGTAGCAGAGGGGAACTTTGGTTTCGGGAACTTTTAATGGTTAATTACTCGGAAACTGCAGAACTTGTGCTTATGATGTGTGACGCGCTGTGGATGCAACGTAACCAGCGATCATTCACGGACAGATCGTTAGAGGCGGAATATATTGCTGTTTCTGTAAGTTCTAATCTGAGGACCTTTCAGACTGCCAACTGTTGGCCAGAGCGAACATCGGAGGAGCTTTCAGAATAATCTCTGCTGAGACCCTTGCCCGGAGAAATCAAACTCTATTTCGACGCTGGTTAAAGAACGGAAAGCCGGCAGTGCTGCTATAGCAACCAGTGAACAAGGAGGCTTTATCTGTGCAACCACCGAGACCATTGATAGAGTTACAGACTCCCTTTTTGCAGAAGCGAAGGCGCTCGAGTTAGCAGTGGACCTGGCTGTTTCTTCGAGACTTGATGATGTAGTTATAATAGGAGATTGCCTAGCACTAATCCGCATGGTAAGGGATTTAGAAAAGCCGCCCAAGCCTCTCTGTGAGTTGGTGGCCAACTTGAGGAACTCATTTTCTTCCAATAATCTTGGTCCTCCATGCTGGACCTCAAGAAATTCGAATAGTTTAGCTCACTCGTTGGCCTGCCATGCCAAGAATAGTATTGATGCTAGATGTAAGTGGGATAGACCAGCAGATTTCCTTTTGTCAAACGATTCTATACGTTTTCAAGTTGAATGAAATGATATTTCTTTTTATTCAAAAAAAATAAAAATTGAACGAATCAATAATTCGATCATCACAAAATGAATATTAGGCCGTACGTACAATTCGACCATAACCTAACTAACAAGTACGCCGTCCAGCCATTATATATTTTGCCTACGGCCAATTCTCCTCTTCAAAATTGAAACCTTCAACAATAATTAATTAATTAATTTCAATGTTTATCTTCAGCTTATATATACTGCATGTATTTCCATGAGATGAATATCATATCAAGAAATCCTAATTTCCTTACATCCAACAAATTGAAGAGAAACTAAAATTAAGATGGCTCGGTCGACAAAGGTTGCAATTATGCTTCTATCTATCTTTGTTCTTGGATGTTTGGTTGAAAGCAGCAGGCCCGCAAGTTTCTAAATTTTAAATCTCCATATTTGCATGCCGTGGATGTATGGCATACTTTTTTCGAACGATTGTGCATAAGATCTCGATTCTATAAAAAACAAATCGTAAATTATTGTATGTATAAACATTATTTGTGATAATATTCCCGACTATTGTATATATAAACATTATTTGTGATAACATTCCCGACAACAAGGGTTGATGAGAAATCTTATCATTTATTGTATGTATTGAAGGTGGAAAAGGAAAAACTGGTGCGAAGAATGTGGTGAGCTGCTAACAAATCCATGCAACTACAGAGGGTGAAACATGCACTTCTCCATTGATCAGGATTATGAGCTTCCGAAAGACCAATTTGTTGCCATAAACCGTAACCTGAATTGCTATTCCCTCTTTGTTGGACAGTGGGTCTGTGTCGTTGGTGCCGTTTTTAAGAACATTCCAATTAGGAATCTATCTGCATATAACATGCCAAACTAATGGATAATAAGGGAGGGCCTAAAAAATGACCTCTTTTTTTTTCCCATTCTCATTTTGGCTTTTGGTGGTTGTGATTTGTTACACTCTTATATTTCTCTAAGTATGTTTGGAGTGAAAAGTTGGCTATAGAATATTAATTAGAGCGAATTAAAAAAATCCATACAATATTTATTAGAAAACAAAAATAATCTTATTCGAAAAAATAATTGAAATATTTCTCAGCGTTATTTTCTTGTGTGACGGGTTTGACATATTCAGATTTTTCAAGTTTATACTCTTCAATAACCAGAAATTGTTGCGCCAAGTCAGTAAGGAAATCATCAATATTGCCCCATGACATAATAAGCATTCCAAATTGAGTAATGATCCTAGTTCCATAGTCTAATTTTCTTACAACTGGAAGTCAAGTTTCTTGAGGTGGTCAAGATCAAATGTAAAATTGATATACTAAAGGGTGAAGAAGTAAAAAAGGATATCCACAACATCAACAAAAGGACAGTCTCTGGTTATATTCGTAAAACCCCTTTTTTTCCATACATATCGAATTAAGATGGAGCACTTCGAGATTTGGCCATGTTATTATGCTCTCGTACGGACACAAACTACAACCGCTCAATTCCAATTGAACGAGAAATTTAGCTTCGAAATAGGTTTGGGCAAAACCTACATACCATTCTATCGTAAGGTTTATGATGCCCATGGTCTTGGCGGTAGCCAGCTTAATGAATATCTCTATGCTTGAAGAATTCATAGAGTCAGTTGAATATAAAAGTGTCGAGTTTCTTCTCGTACCGGGTGAGGGTTGAACTCAGACAAGAGTGCATAAAACTTGTAATAAACCATGATCGTGAGTATCAAACTCCTCACAAGGCTTGAAACCAAAACAAAACGATTATACACCGCTCTCAAGAACACCTTTGATACAAGATTTAATTGAATTGCTTCTTTGTTGGTGAGATTGAGATTGCTAATTATAATAATGTGATAAATAATATCTTCCAAGAATTCGAATTTCTCTCTCTTAATTATTTTGCTCATCTTCTCTTTCTCTTGCTATGATAATCTTCGCCGCAAATATTCAATAAAGTATTATATTATGCGGATGTAGAATATTTGTTTCCAATTTTTATTTAAGGAAAAAAACTGTTTCCACTTGATCAAGAATTATGAACATATTTAATTTTTAGAAAAAGAGAAAGATTAAGTACATAATTTATTATAGTTAAACTGAAAAGCTACCCAAATAATTATTTTAAAAGGAAAATAATCACATACGTTTAAGTCAAAAATTCATTTTTTTTATTTAAAAAATCATTTGAGGCAAAAATATATAAATAAAAGGGATAAGTCGAAACAAAAATAGCAGTATGCATTTCTTAAGTGCAACAATGTTACCATTTTAATTTTTCTTCATCTTTTACGTTTGCACGAATCCCACACGCAGAGTCACAAATGCACACACAAGTTAAAATCTTTTTCTCAATTCTTGAAAATAAACCTAAAACAGAAAATATTAAAACGTAATATATTTCGGAACTGGAATTACGAACATTATTTTAATTGCATCTAATATAGTAAAACAATTGCACTCAAAAGTTTTCATAAAACGTTCTCTTGTTCTCCCCTCATTCCTCAACAACTGTAGTTAGACATTTGAACAGGTGAACCGATTATCTTTCACATCCGTCATCAGATCGATAAAAGCTTGGTACTTCTCGTCCCCGACTGTCTTGTTGTCCAGCTCCAGGTAGGCATTAGCATCACCAGTAGTGAGTTGAAAAGCCATCTCTACCCAGGGTTTCTTCAAACCTTCAAAGAAAATTGATTGGTAAGTTTTAAGATGAGTAAGTTTGATGAATTTGGACCCATTATATAAGTGATGAATTCTATGCACATGAAAATGGTTGAGCTGATGTGCTGAGCCTCTTACTATCAAGGAGCGGTCTGTAGAAACTAATCAAATATCTCACCCGATCCCAGAAATACATGCAAGGTTGGTGGGATTCATATTCAGCTACATAAGAATTTGGTTGAGTTGAATAATAATTTTAGTTGATCAATGTTTAATCGTTACCATTTGTTTAGTCCATTTTTAGATTCATCGGCCCCGTATAAATATCTTTTCATTTTTTAGATTTGCATGCACGAATCCTGCGTGCAGAATCACTGTACACGCACGAGTTCAAATTTGTTTCTCAATTCTCACTAAATAAGCACATATTAGTCGATTTTTTACGAAGAAATTCCATACTATTCATGCATATATGTGGCTCCAGATGAGCCTTCAAGTTGATAAATCCATAAAAAAGGATTTGTACTAAAATTAGCCAATCATAATTAATAAATTTAATTAATTAATCCTCTTTAGCGTTTGAAATTAGGTTATTCAACTGAAAATAATTCATTTCATGGTTTTGGTGAAATGAATTTATGATCATGGCATCTCAAATGAAACCCTAGGATCAAGTTCATTTAGATCTAGGTAAAGGATTTCGTTAGTCAGGTGGTAAAGTTATGCTTCTTTGTTGATTCGATCACTAAAATTGATTTAAATGAGAATTGGAGTTTTTATTTATGTACCTAAAATGTCTAATTACTTAGATTATGATGGTGTTCACTCGGATAGTTATCCCTCTGTTATGGTTTTGGGATCCAAATAAGCCCATTGCACGACCATCTATGATCACCATTTATCATCGTTCATTTCATGGTTTTTTTTTCTGATAAGTCCCTCTCCCTCCATTCCTCCCTCCTATTAACATTTATATGGACACAAAAAGGTTGAGTAGATCTGAACTCTTTCATATATTAATATAAACTTGAACATTTCTGAAGACTTTAATATAGAGTTACACGGCTAGTTGCAAACTCTGTCTTTATAAAATCAAAAAGGAGAAGTGAGCAAGAAACTCAAAAGATTCAGGTCGCGTTTATTGGTATGTTTTCTGGTACCCGCAATTGCGGATTAAGAAAATTTATTCGCGTATGGATGAATAGCACTAAAAGAGGTGAAAATAGTGGATTAATATAGCGAACTCCTAAAAGTTTCAACAACTCAATATTATCGACTAATTTGTCAAATTTTGCTATGGTTCGGTGGTGAATTAATAATTCAATATAGGTAAATTTTTTCCAATTTTCAATAATTATCATTTATTCCGTTTACTTTTGGTATACTAAATAGAATCTTGTATGTCCAAGTAAAGAAGAATAGGCCGAGTGTACCTTTGAGTCCAGACTTCAGAACCCCATTGAAGTTGGAAATCTTACTGAGAAGTATCAGAGAACTTCAAGGTGGCCTTTCTATATCGGTTGCTCATACTTATAGAGATAAAGCTAATTTTGTAGCCACAACACTAGATAGAATATCAAGCAAAGATAAAAGAAGAGAATTTGTTTTCTTGATATATAAAAGAGAATTTCCCTATATCGGAGTTTAAATGGTTATTATATGAATTTTTTCCAGCTATTTCCTTGTTTTGATTTCAAGAGTCAGGACCTAAATGAAGCTGAAGATGGAACCAAGCAAGGAAGACACATTTCTGGAGATGAAAACAGAATCAATTTCCACCATATAACATTTCTGGACAATGGAAGTTGTACATCAGAACCAGTCAGGACTACTTCAAGAGAAAAGATCTGATTTTTATAACTCATCATTACCTGGTTCAATTTAGTTCTACATAGATCACTTATACCTAGATTTGTTGGAAGAGAAACGGGAAAAGGCAGCCCTGCACGAGGCCCGGGTGAAGGAGTGGGTCAAGAAGTACCACAACAGGCAGGTGCGCCGGAACGACAAAAGCCAGCAAGTTGCAAGCGGGAAGTTAGCCTCTAACTGGGAAGGACCTTACAAGGTGACGGCAGCCCATCCCGGGAGAAGTTACGAGTTACAGGACAAGGCCGGGAAGAAGGTCCCGCGGCACTAAAACATCACAAATTTACGTAGTTACTATGCCTAGTTTATTTCTGTATTTACCCCTCTGGCAGGGGATATGCCTAGGACGGTAGCATGAGAGCGGCATGGGAACCTCTGGCCAGGGTTGAGCCTAGGTTGTCCCATGACCTGCGTTTGCATTTTATAATTATGTTTATGAAGTTGTTTGGCAAACTTTATTTTATCAGCTAAACTGGGACTGTTTGAATAAGCGCCCGGAAGCTAGTGTGAAAGTACAAAATGGGCACGCTTGAACAAGCGTCCGGGTAAAATCTAAGTGTATAAACGAGCACGCTTGTACAAGCACCCCAGGGGAGAAGAGAGCTAAAGGTACTTGAACAAGTATTAAAGAAAAACATACAAATACATAGTATTAACTTGCAATGTGTAACCGTGGAAATTTACAACTTTAAAATTCTACAATATGCAAACTTAATTAACAACAACACACACAACCTAGCCCTAAGTATCAGCTCCGGGGGAAGGAGGGCCATCCCACCTAATAGGAGATGGGATTTGATCATCCTGAACAGGGGGACAACTAGATTGATTAGAAGCACCCGGGTTTCCCGGGGTGCTCGACTCTTCCACCGGGGGAACACCAGAAGGACCGGCCTCGTCATAGGGCTCAAAATCATCATCTGAGGACAAAACTTCAGGCTACGATACCCTCCGGGGAGCTCCAATAATGATGGGTCCTTGGGCACGGGGAGATTTTTTCTTTTCAGCAACGACCTTGCGTTTTCCCTTGTTCTTTTCCTGGGCTAGACACCTTTGCTCTTTTTTGGCATCCTCGGTAGTGATGAAGGCCCGGATTCTGGCAGCGTCGGCCCGGAGTCTGGACACCCTTCGAGCAGATTCTTACGGATCAACTGATACGCGAAACCCGAGATACCTCTCATCGGTGAGGTCTATAGAAACCCGAATCGGAATGAGTACCAAGGATGGAGGAAGGTAACGGACTTCTCTCTGGCGCTGCCACCATGCAGCAGTTTCCTCGAAAGCGGGACGATACCGGGACTCGGGGTCGTTCCAACCCATACGAAACATACGCACTAGCAGCGCCACAACCTCCCGGTCAAGTGGTTAGTGAGTTTAAGGGTAACCCGGCCGAGCCGCAGTCTCGATCAAGTGGTTAGTGAGTTTAAGGGTAACCCGGCCGAGCCGCAGTCCCGGTCAAGTGGTTAGTGAGTTTAAGGGTAACCAAATTTTCACGAAGGATTAGGTTCCGGGCAACTAGTTCCCGGTTCTCTCTCTCCAGCTTCAGACTCATCTTGAGTGAATCGCTCCTTTATTCCAGCCACTTGAGTTTATCGCAATAAAATAAATGTTCGGACTAAACCAGATCAAATTCATCTTTAAGTCGAGATTTGAAGGCGTCATGCACGACTTGTAGCATGGATATGGTTTTATCCGCGTCAAGAACGGCATTCACCCAGTCTTGAGCCAGCGACTGACATCGGGAAAGGGATCTGAACTGATTTGATACTTCCCGGAGCTTTGTTACGAGCGAATTAACATCTGGGAACTCGTCTATCACCGATCTAATCCCGGATTGGACTAGAAGATAGCGGGTCTGGATACCGTCCAATTTCCAACGACTTAGCTGATCTTCTAACTCCACACACCGGGGACACGGCGACTCACTCTCTCGGTCGGCTTCCAGGGGTACTGGTCGCGACCCGGTAGGAATAGTACCGGGAGGATTGTCCCTAGGCTACATAAACAAGAAATTTCAGATACAAACTTAAAGACGTATACACATACATGTATAAACAAACACTCATAACTGATAAATCTATGTTTATATATGATCAAAAAGAGAGAGACTCTTACATCGTTGTAGTCATCGCTCTCATCCATGGAGCTCTTTTTCCCTCCATGAATAAAAAAAGAGAACTGTTCAGGGGAGGAGCCCGAGGAAACGAAAATTCAAAAGATAAAAAACAAAATGAAATTACAAGGATAAAATATCTAGACTATACATCTTGATCAGTATCCTCGTCATCATCTCGGGGAGACCTCTCTTCCTGGGCCTCATCTTCCTCCGCGGTAGTCTGGACTTCTTCATCCAGTGGAATTTGATTTGCATTAGGGATGGGAGATTTGACTTCTTCATCTTCAACTCCGTCATCCTCTTCGTTCGAAGCCGCCGGAGTTTCGATAGCATCAAGGTTGGCTAGATCATCTGGACTGGGATCCTTCCTATCCTGAGCAAGCTTAGCAGCATATTCAGTAAAAGAGACAACATCCCCCGGTTCAACACTCTTTGCGCCTTCAAAAATAGATATCATCTCAGGATAAATCCCCGCAAGACCTTCTTTCATGAACTGGTCCACAACATAGTTGAACCGCCGCTCGGCATTGGGGCGATACCAGGCATCCCGGAACTCCACCCTGTGCCCCCGGGGAACATGTTCCCGAACTGATTTATATGTCGTATGCAAGACGGCTTTATTAGAAACATCACAGAGAGCCAGCAGTTTTTCTCCTTTTGACTCATAAAGACCCGGTCGAAAAAGGCCCGGCATAGAGACTCCTGTGTGGGAGCTAAACCTCGCTCACCAGTTCTCTGCATAACTTTATTCACGCGAGCAAGCTCCTTATGAGCGTTAGAAAGTTCCTTGCACAGAGAGGCATTCTGCGACTTCAGCTTCTCCATCTCCTTGAAAAGGATAGCTGATTTGGAGTCACAAGCCTCTTTGATCAACTCCCTCATCCCAGGGAAGCCAAACAGATGGGAGGCGTGATCCTGTGCAGGGAAAGAAAATTATCCTCAATAACATAACAACAAAAAATAAAATAAACAATTGAGATAAGTGAAACTAAACACAATCTACTTACCTGAGGGTTACCTAGCTGGACAGCACAGGAAGAGGATCTGTGCTTAGTCTCATTGATGGGTTCCAGACGGCTTTCGGCGGGAAACTTGTCCATCTGCTCCATTCTGAGATTCCGTGATGAATCATGAGAACGGGCATCACTCTTCTTTTTCTTGGCTAGAGGACCCCCGGGATAAGGAATGGGAAAGGACAGAGGACGCCGACTGTCGGAAAAAAGAACCTCAGTTGAATGACCCCCCGCTTTCTCGATCTCGGGAATGCTAGCAACTTTCACGCGGGAACAATCTTCCTCCTCTTTCCTTTTCCGGGCTGCAACTGCTTCTTTCTCGCTCCCGGGTTTGCCCTTCTTCACATTTTCAGATTTGCCCATCTCTGACCCCCCACCGGACTCCGCCCTGGGTGGGACTATCGCTAGTCTGGGGGATATGGCTGGGAAAAACATAATCAGAAAACACATTGAACATACTAAGAGGAAGGAAAAAAGAAGAAAAACTTACATACGCTCCGTTTTGAGTACAAGCGGCGACAAGTGATCAGAGGGACACGCCTCCCGGGGAAACTCGTAACCAACGACCATCTGGTAGTCCTTCAAGCTCACAAAGAACCCAGCTACCAGGCTATGACTCTCAGCCACCTGGCGAAATTGAGCTGGTGGAAGTGCACCCTTCATTTTTTGCACCCCGTTGTTGATTCCATGTCGGGACGGGATACTTTTCCTCATCGAAAGTGAAGTAGTTATTCATCCAGTCGCTCGTCTTTACAGAATCGAGCCTCCCGGAACAAATCGACTTCGTCTTAGTCAGACGCTGAACATTGAATACCCCTGGGACAGCAGTGCCGGATAGATAATAAAAACTTCGAAATAAAGCAGCATTCCCGGTCACCCCTGCCTGATGACAAGAGTAGAGGAAAGCGAGCATGACAGTGACGGCGTTAGGATATACTTGGGCCGAAGATATGTTGTAGTAGTTTAAACACTCGGTGAACAGTGGAGGGAGAGGAAAGGTGAGCCCGTGGAGGAAAAGATGCCGGGGCATGCAAGCCCGGGACTCCATGTCGCTATCAAACGGCTCAAGCCCCGCGTCATAAGATAGCAGGACATACATCCGTTTGATGAGTTCCCAGACAGACTCGTGTACCGGGGTCTCACCGGGATCCTGGGGGTCAGGAGGAACAGGGGCACCATAAACAACAGTCACTTTGGACGTCATCAATCCTTTCCCACCTGTTGGACGGGGAGGGAGATTTTCGTTGTCTAAGGAATGATCGTCTTCAGCGACGGCAGTGCTACGACTCATATCAAGCAGATGGGAAAGCAAAAGATGGAAGCAGAAACTTTTACAAGTGAAGAAAGTGACAGCACTTTGTGAGATAAGAGGGTGAGAATGAAACTTCTCGGAGTTGGGAAAAGCAAACAATTTCTCGGAGTTGGGAAAAGCAAACCCATCATTCGAGAAACGCAATAATGAGCATTAATGGAGGGAGGGACCGCGTAGAGACATAAGCGTGAAGAACACGCAACTGGCGCGTGATGACACCGACTAACAACACCGTAACCCACTAGACTTATTTTCAAAGACTCAGCCTCCCGGACTAAACCCCGGAAGCCAAGGTCTCGGGGGGGCTGGTGGTGATATGGGCCTCAGCCCATATACAGGCCTGAGAAGCATATTGGCAAAGGAGAAGAGAGAGTCCAGCACACCAGTGGTCCTCCCATGACATCGGCTATCTTGGACACACCCGGGTACAAGAAGGACATGATAATGATCCCCCAACCCCGAGTGTGCGACAAGAGGAGGACCACTTAGCTTAAACCCTCTCTGCTTATTTCCATTATAAATAGAGGAGTGACCAACAGTAAAAGGTATGTTTTATCATACTTAAATACTCTCTATATTTATTCATATTCTCTCTCCTCTGCATAAAGCCCTATCTTCATCATCACGCCGGAGCGTCTACCCTCGGGTGACCCCGGGGGATTTGTTTTGTAGGTCCTAGATGAGAGATCTGCCACGGGTTAGGATTCCAGCTCTCCCCGGATAGCTCATACCGGAGCTGGTATCCAGGAGCTTACTGGTAGCATCAACACAGCTAGGTTCAAACTCTGTCCTTATAAAACCAAAAAAGAGAAGTGAGCAAGAAAATAATAAAAAAAAAATCGATGTCACGTTCATTGGTATATTTTCTGGTAGCACCAACGTTCCCTTCAATGGCGGATTCAGTTAATTTTTTAGCGTATGGATGAGTAGCACTGAAAGCGGTGAACATAGTGAATTAATATACTCAAATAGCTAAAAATTTCAACAGCTCAATATTATCGGCTATTTTGTCAATTTTTGCTATGGTTCGGCGGAGAATGAATAATTCAAAATAGGTAAAAATTCCAAATTCAATACTTATCAGATATTCCGTTAACTTTAGGTATACAGAAATAATAATTATACTAAAATATTTGATATCCAAGTAAAGAAGAATAGGAAGAGTGTACCTTTGAGTCCAGACTTCAGAATCCTATAGAAGCTATAAATTTTACTGAGAAGTATCAGAGAAATTCAAGGTGACCTTTCTATATCGTTTGGTAATACTTATAGAGATAGAGGCTAATACTGTAGCCGGCGTACTAGCTACAATATCAAGCATTGATAAAAGAAATTATACATTTACTCATCAGTCACTGCCATGGGAAATCAAGGGTTGAGTTGTTATTGATAGAATGTAAGGCGGAAAACCACAGCAAACTCGGCGGGCAAATCAGGAATGTAAGGCGGAAATACCCGCCGTAACTAGCAACGCCGAGCATCGATGCTCGGCGTTTTTTAACCGCCGAGAATGGTTTTCGAATTCTAAATCCGAATAGATTGCAGTTTACGAAGGAGTAAATGTTGGTTTCCCAGTTTCATAAGATTCAGTTTCAGACATCTGAAACGGTAGATCCAGAAAGCGAAACTGTAATAGAACCAATGAAACTATTACATGCTCGATGTCGTATGTATAATAGAAGAACTTCCCGACGCCGGAGAAAATTGGACGGAAAATCATATTCAGAGCTCGTATATGCAATAGAACAACTTTCCGAAGCCGGTGGAAAGTGGACGGAAAATCATATTCAGAAGTCGTAAAGGTAATAGAAGAAGTAATTTAAGAAATCTGATTCCTATTCGGAGAAGGCTAATTTCGTCTGTCTGTTACCCAATAGTTACTCCAACAGAATGATAAATCTATTGCATAATGTACAAGTAAACCCGGTAGTTTGTCTGTACTTTACGACACCTGATTGTCATTCGGTAGCAATGATTATGCAACAGGTGAAATGTAATAGATTGATTGAATAGGTTTTTGTCCTGCACCAATGTCGATGAAGAAATGCCAGCCGATAGGATACTTATGGAGAGGTCGTAAAAACAATAGTATGTTATTAGTTTCCTCCGTCGTACATTGGATAGATTAAGTAATCTGTTGGGCCTTTCGTATGGATATCATCTTAGGTAAATATGATAGATAACGAGTACATTCCTCTTCTGTTGTGTATTCTATTAGTCGAAGTTACGATCAGGGATTTATAATAGATTACGCCGGTATATTTGCAATCGTTTCAGTGATACAAGAGTAATGTCAATAGTTTGTCCCCATTTACGAATTCTTGTGTGTAATAGTTTGGTATTTTTAGAATTGAATTATAATACGCTTCAGATATCGCAAACGCAATAGAGTACTGTGACTATTGTTGAATATGAATTTTTTTGTGTGGGACCACAAGGTTTGTTAACATCAGATTGCATATTCGGGACAGCACCAGACGTGCACTCCCTCATATTCTACTGAAGATTACACTGTATGAAACATAACAGAAAACCTATCTATTTCATAATAGAGTGTGGAAACGATGACGAATATATTCCATAAATAACACACATAATATCAATCACGGTGCCACAAATCCGAAACGGTCTATCCGGCAACAAAATTCTAAAAAAAATAAAGCGACAAGCTTCCAACATGAGCTATCTCCTAAGTGTTCTAGTTGCATTCCAAGATACTCACTAATCCGGGTGGAAAATACATAATCATTGTACTTTGTCAATGCATGAACCACGAACCATTAACACATAATTTGCAAAGTTACCTCTCACCACCTTCAGGTCGTCGGTTGTGTATGGCTTGGAGTCATTTTGGAAGATCTACATACATACACATCATTAATACCATTAGCATGTTAGTCATTACACAAAAAAGATTATTTAGGTGAATTTGAATATTTGGCTCACCATGGGAAAACTATTGTTAAGTCAAACTGAAGCCACCACATGAAATGCATACAACATGATGTAGTATCCGCACTCCCAACAATTTAGTTGGCGTTTATACTACGTTGCCAAATAGAATAAATTGGATGAACTTAGATTTATATGTCGTAAAATATTGTCAACACACAAAATAGAAATGTTTTCTAACCTTGACTTTCACGACTCGAAAAGGTTTTTTTCCATGCGGATTCACACAAGTCAAAGCATCCTTTAAGAGATGTATGAAAGAAGGAATGGATGCTCGATGTTGTGACTCCATCCAATAAACGTGCTTTGTCGTCTTATTAACCATGATGAAGCGCCAATTTCCCCTACATACTATCGACAAATGCAAGTGATAAAAAATACATTTGTATACTCAGAATTGAGGTATGAAATTAGAACCCTTGCCCGAAGAAAATAGTGTAACTTACTTTTCAAGGTCGATTGATGGTTGATGACCGCCAAATCTCCCATCCTTGATCTATAGAGACTTCATAAAAGCATCATGTAGCTCGACCTCTTCAATGGGTATTGGAATTGTAGTCGACCTTGCCTCCTCCTCGCTCATACCATCCTCCATCTTTTCCTTAACACGCCGCTCACAATCTTGCAAAGACAATTTGTGCCTCGCTAGAGCCACACCCGCTCTACCCGTTCGATGGTACAACTTGTTTGCCTTAGCACTAGTAATCTTCTTTACATTTGACCCCTTGTCAACCATTTCATAAACATTTACATTAGATTAACCTACTAATAAATAGGATATAAATTATGATTTACAATAGATCTACTATCTACTTATATGGACACAAGATGTCTATAAATACATGACGTATTTAGATGTGATTTCTTCTTTAATTCATGTAAATGTCATGCGAGGACATTCGTAGCAATCTAAACGCATCATCTAATATGTTTATGTGTATGGAGATTCATGTCTCAAAAATATAAACAAGTGCCATGCACATTTGCTAAATTGAACTTGGATGCATCATGAAACTATGAGCCCACCATTAATTATTGTCTTTGTGATGCATAAAGAGTGACGATCTATCACCAGAGGTGGATGACAATGGAGAGGAGGGATGACACATACCTTGTACTTGTCACAAAGTGAATTGAACAAAGCTCGCATATGAGTGATGGCAAGGATCAGTCGAGCAAAGATCCAAGTCTCATAACACTAGATCTATTTGTGTGTGTGTGTGGGTGTGTGTGTGTGTGTGTGTGAAAGAGGAGGTAGGGTTTAAGGAGATAGACAGAGAGGGGTGGGATGAGACAGAGATAGAGAGGGGTAGGAGGAGATAGAATATTTTGACCCATCAAAGGCTGCTAAATGCTACCAAACTGCTTTTAGATCATGCACGAATGGATTGCAGAAATCTAAAACTCAAAAGATAACATGCACATGGTAATAGTTTGTCAAATAGAACACATAAAAGTATCGTTGAAGTAATCTATTTTTGATTGATACGTCGACAACTAGTGTACGTTGTCGCCCAGATTACTTCATTCGGGTCAGAAGACATATAAACTTATGAGATGAGTTACTTTCGTGGTGTAGAATTCTCACATTTAATAGATTCATCTTTCTAACTGTGATAATACAACAGATTATTTAACCGGGGAAGGTCCAGTAAACATTGTTACAACAACTCAATTCTGTGTTCTGTTACTGTTCAGAATGCTTAATCCATCAGAAATGAATCTATTTTGTAATTAAGAGTTCTAAAATCATAATTTATTTCTGAATAGTTTATGTATTCGGAACGGACCAAGATCATCAATTTTCACTTCATAACAGATGCAATACTTCTGTTTATTCTACATTGTTAACCCAGTAGATTACCTATCTATTGGCATGTTTAAGAATTCTAAAACTGATATGGTATATATAGACAACGGATTGGGCCACCCAAATCAGAAGCCCTCTCTGCAATTGCAAAAGATCAGATCTACTGAACAACATGCCCCCCCCCCGTATAATTCTCCCCAAAAAGAAGAAAGGACCTGCGCGTCCCCCTCCGGCGGCCAACAATGGCGAGGAGTTAGATGAGGGAGGGGACGCCGCCGGAAACAGTATTCATTCCACCTCAGACGCGATGATCCAGAGGATGTGGGTGCTCGAACCGAGATCCCAAGACACTGCCGCAGCCGTGTTGAGCGAGGAGCAGAGCAACCTAAAAGCCCAAATGCGAGCAAGTTGTTTTACGGCTCCGATCCTGAGAAGCGCTATGTGGCTTGGGTGCCGACTCGGCAACTGACTAATACCAAGGTACTAAAGCCCGATTCTGTCTCAGCTTTAGGGGCAGACTACTTGCTTGATTAATTTAGGCCGTCTTACCTGCAAAAGTTAATCTGCACAGACTGTGAGGCTTATCGTGATTTAGTGTTGCAATTTTATGCAAACTTAGGGTATCAATTGTATGACAAAGACGAGACTATGGTTAACGGAGAGAAGATTGCTGTGAATAAGTTTACCATAAACTCTGTGTTAGACTGTCCATGGGTTTGCAGCAAAACATCTGTGGATGATAGTGGTATGGTTCCTTATGAGGTATTTTACCATAACGAATGGCCCTCGGTATCACCCAAGCAACCTGTAGATGTGTTAGAGTTGAGCCTAGAGTATTTTCAGGTTGAGGCGGAGAGGCTGGAAGACTTGACTGCAAAGGATTTTGACATTGATAAACTGTCAGTCGAGCATAGACTTGTGTACGAGTGGATAAGTCTGAATGTGCTGCCAACAGGGGGTAAGGCTTGTGAGCCAACAATAGGGAGCTTGATGTTATTCTTCTACTTGGTGAAGGGTTATAGGATTAATCCTGGATTCACCATCATTGGCTACATGCGCAAGTGTGCGGCTGGTCATATCAAAATGAAGCAGTTTCCCTATGGTCATCTGATAACTGCAATCATCAAGAAGCACGGTATCGAGCCCACTGACCTGCCGGTTGTGACCAAGTACTACAACAAAGGTTGGTTTGAAAAGAAGCACTTGGAGCTTGACAATGAGACCAAGCGATACAAGTCTAAGCCACTTCCTCCGGGTGCAAGGGCAGCAGCAGCGAAAAGGCGAAGAATTGCATCAGACATCGCTTCATCATCTCGTGCTCAAGGTATGTGTTGCATTGTTTGTGTATGATACTACAAACAAATTGCATGAAATGCTACAAATTGTACTGTCGTGTAGCTTATAATATCCTTATTTATGGTTTAATATCACGACAGTTGAAATGACCATGCTGTCAAAGATGAAGAAGCTGGTGGACTGTTTCACGGGGCATGTAGAAGCTCACAAGAAGGAGCTAGCTGAAATAGTAAGGCAGCAAGATGCGATCATCAAACAATGTGGATTGCAGCTCGTTCTTAGTGATGATGAAGCAGTTCAAGATTATGGCCCAATTCCCGGTGACAGCGACGGCAGTCAACATGACGATTGATGCATATGCAGTTCATACATCTTCAGATTCTCCTGGCCGATGTTGTGCCACTTCAAGCACTGACTTATTGGCTTTGAATTTTACTTTAATTGTGGATAATGGATTTAGGTGTATTGTTGCATTGACTTTTTGATGTTTTCGAGGTTTATGGTTTCATATGTTGTTGTTAATATTATTTTTTATTTTGACTATGAAGTTGTGGTTTGTGGTAGTGTACTTAAGCGTTTTGTGATATCCTGATTTTGGGTTAGTTTCCCTATTTTTTGTTCTTGATTTCGGACTGGCAGGTGCTTTCTGCTTCCAGTAATAGCAAATTAGAGTTTAGCCTAATGCAATATATATGGAGCATTACATACAACATGTTAATTTTTAGTCAAAACGATAGATGGAGTAAACGGAATAGATTGGCATATATTGCATGTGAGAAATCTAAAATAAGGTAGATGTATCAATCTACTTCATTTATTCCGGCTGAATCATAATCTATTTCATTGACTACAGTTTTATTGAATAGAATTGAGCCTTACCAAACATATTATATACATACATGTGTATTTTGTCATTATAATGATATTGTTATCGTATTCAAATACGGGTATCTTATTTTATAATAGTTGTGATAACTAAACATTCGTACGTAATCCAGTGTGTATACTAGATCGACACAAGTAACCTTGTGCAATGAATCAGAGTGTGACGCCTAGACATGTAGCCTATTCGACCATAGTGAATTTGTTGACATAAGTATGTTTCATGTTTCGGATATCGTATTCGAATAATTGGAGAATGCTAACAACCAGCAGCATTGGCATTGTTACCATATCATATATGATAGTGTTGTTCAAGATGTATATGTATATGGAACTGAATCAATTGGTGACCAAGGCTGTCAGTTTGGATTACGTAATTCCACGAATGGATCGACGTTGCACCATGTTTGTATCTATTGGTGACTAAAGAAGAGCAATGTTAATCAGGTTAACACGAACATTGAAAATACTGCTTTGTTTATATATGTATGATACTGCGAACCATTTGATTTTACAAGTATGAATTGATGTTAATGATTGTCGTGTCTAATTTACGTTGTTACAAGAAAAAATAATCTTGAGTTAGTAAATAAGTAAAAAACAAATAGGGCTTCTCATGCTTTTATTTTGAACTAAACATACAATCTATTTCCATGTAGACAGGCAAATATCAATAGTTAACGCAATAAGATGAATCTATCATATTGCAACCAGAGCTTTTGCATAAGTAATGAATCTACCGGCTCATGTCCTCTTTCTCCAATATGATAGATCGTGTACAGTTTGCTACCTAGTGTGTTTCAGAAATCGATTCCAGAAGCAAGTCATAAAACTACACATATAAGCTGTCTAAAAGATGATAGTTTGATTCTATCTATTGTGTTGTAGAATTCTTATTGGATAAAGTAACGCATCTCTAAGTCTTAATTCGTCCATAACCCCGTCCAGTTATACTTACCCACACTGAATTATAAAAGATTGGTAATTGTAACCCTAACTATTCAGCTTACTCATTCGAGAATATGAATACTATATAAATCAAAAACCCACATTAATTGCAATTTGCAACACGGATTTGAATTGGCAAAAAGGACAAAATCAGAAATTTTTTCCCCAATTCGTGTTTTTGTGTTGAGATTTCGAAATCTCGCAAGATGCCGCCAAGTGGGAGTCGTGGTGCGGGCCGACGCGGGAGAGGCAGAGGAAAGGGCAGAGCTGGCCGCAGTCGGAAGGGCAAGAAGCCGGTGGTGGAACCTCCGGTCGAGGAAACCGCCTCTGAGTCGGAAGATGAAAGCTTCGATGCCGACCTGTTCTACAGCCTGGACCACTACAGAAGGTATGTTGAACTTAGTAAGAAGGGCAAATTGGTTGAGTGCTATGCTATACCTGCTGATAAGATTGATGAGCTAGGATTAGGGTATGTTGTTAGTGTGTATCATAGGTTTCATTGCGCTTCCCTTTTACTGAACACCAACCCTGCTTATAAGGAAGAAACCCTTCAATTTTATGCCAACTTAACCCCTGGGGATGATGGTGCTTGGCTAACTTCAGTGAATGGGGAGGGTTTTGTTATAAGCTGGCAAAAAACCAATGAGGTTTTTGGTTGTCCTTACCAAAGTGATGGTGACGTAGCACCTGTTGTAGTCAATGGGCCTGTAAATGTGTCTTATGAGGGGAGTTGGGATGAGATTGTTGAGATAGAGGGTGGGTACAACCGATTGGAACTTGGTGCTACTTATTTTGGCCGTGCTCCTAATGATAAAGGCGCTTCTGCCGACTGCTATGACCTACACTCTATGTCGATTCAGAATAGGATATTGTATGAGCTTCTGTACAGGTCTATCTTCCCCACAAGTGGCAATGTGACAGAACAAACCACGACAGTCGCTCTGATGTTTTACTATATCATGCTTGAGCGAAACTTCAATCCTGGTTATGCTATCCTTAAGCGAATGACAAGTGTGGTTACTAAAAAGTACAAAGGGAGAAACATGCCGTATGGAAATCTCATAACCACTTTGCTTCAGCAACCGAAACCTGGTTTTCAGTTCACTTCAAAACCGATTCCCTGCACGCTTTTTACGGATAGGTACTTCAAGAAGTACAGCTGGATTCTGCAGAACGGTGCTTGGGTGGTTAAGCCTCCGAAGCAAAGCAACAAGCGCCAACGAGCCGTAGAAGGTATTCAGTTCTCACTGTCGATATGATTTGAGTAAATTTCAATATTATTTACACTTCAAAAACATGTATACTTGTGCTGAATTAATTTCATTGCAGATGTTGATTCTATCTGAATGGTCCCACATGTTTGTTGCAATGAGGAAGAACATCAAGACGATCATAGCAGCCTGAGCTGAATCTCATGCTGTTTTAAAGTCAACCATGGCTTATGGTCGTGTATTCGGTTCTAGCAGATTGTCTGGTGCACAGTTGGACGAGATAATGGCGTCAGGACTGCATAATCATGGTTTGAATGAAGGTGTGCCTGAACAGGGAATGGAGTCTGAGCCTACCGAGAAAGCAAAAGATGCAGTTGCAGGAGAAGGAGCAGGGAAGGAAAATGATTAGGTTTCAGATGAAAGCAACAACTCATCTCTAGTTGATGAAGAGAATAGGCAGAAGGCTCAAAGTGATGGTGAAGTATTCGCACGTGATGTCCAGGAAGTCGGTCGGGACAAGTGTGCAGAACATGTCCTTCCCAAGGATGGCGTTGCAGAAGATGGTCTCAAACATGCTGAGGGGAAGGTTGATTCCCCAAGTAGATCATATAAAAACAGAACTTATGAAATTCTTTTGTCGTGGTTAACCGATCTTCAGGTCGAAGTTTACATTGCTTTCCTGGCTAAGTATTAGTCACGCCTTTTGTATGAACTATTAGCTGGTGCTTTTGATTGATCTAAAAGCAATGAATTGCCACTTTTTGTACATGTTTTGTCATATTGTCGGTCACATAATTAGTGTATGCTCTGTAAAGTATTAGTTGTGCTCTGTTTACTGCGCATGTTTGTAGGCAATCTTGCGTAATTTAGCAGTCTGAAATCAAATAGAATGCAATCTATCACATTTAACCTATTAATAAACCAGATAAGTTGTCAATATCATGCCAACATTCTCTATTACATACCAGATTACATGATCGGGTCAGAGCCAGATATATCATACACTTTCATAGGGTTCACATTTTACCCATCTGAATTTGGCCAGATTGGCATTCTATTGAGGTTAATACATCTAGAGTTGTGATTTTTAAAAGACAATAGAATGGGAAATCGGGACATTGCCGGATAATACGTTAACTTGCATTCTGTTCTAATTTAACAGATCTGATATGTTATAGTTTCGTCTTCTATTGGCATTAAGAAAGCTAAATATGATTTTTACGAAATTGCCTAACAGAATACATGATCGGGTCATGTCCAGACCCTTGACACTATATTACACTGGTCAGACTTACTCAATCGATTTTGTAATAGTTACATAAACTATCAATAAGGAGAAAGATGAAATTGACCTTTTTTAAATTTCTCACAGAACGAGAGATCGGGGCCTGTCCGGCCACTTACCACTACTCTGTTCGATTATTGTTGAGAATTGCTCATCATGTTAGTATAGGTACATGTTCACAATCTATTCAAATTGAGAAGGATTAATTGTGTTTCTATTCATATGAAGCTGTCGCAATTGTAGTAGAGTATTGAACAAAATTACACTATATTTGCCAAGTACTACTAAACCAAGCAGTGCACAAATGTATAAAAAGCATATATCAAATACTAAATTTCTTAAAATTTCAGAAATTATAATGTGTTAAACAAAAAATCCCACAAATAACCTTATTAGTTTTTTTTCTTTTTTGTTGTTGTCTTCTTTGCCTTCTTTACCTTTCCCGATCTCTTCCTTGACTTTCCCTGAGCATCCACCCACACTCCCTCGTCTTGGTCCTCCCTGCATATGTATTTCTTCAGATTAGGCTCAGTTTCGGAAAGACTAAAGGATTTTTCCGAAATAGGTAATGAGAAATCATCGACATCATTCAAGCACTCAT
The DNA here is from genome assembly GCA_948330725.1 of Sherardia arvensis. Classification (NCBI taxonomy): domain Eukaryota; kingdom Viridiplantae; phylum Streptophyta; class Magnoliopsida; order Gentianales; family Rubiaceae; genus Sherardia; species Sherardia arvensis. The sequence goes on along the minus strand of OX415239.1, from coordinate 6,072,439 downwards.
TAATGCACTCAGCACCAACAATAGTCCTCTTCCCTTTCACCACTATTTCAAGATGCTTATTAGCTGGATCTTGAACATAGAAAACCTGATCACCCTGGGAGGCAAGTATGAAAGGGTGATCCTTGTAGCGACGCTTTCTTCTATCTACAAGAGTGAATCCAAGAGGATCCACGATTGTACCTTTATCAGAATCAACCCATTCACATTTGAATACTGGAACTGTAAAAGAAGCATACTCCAACTCCCAAATATCGGTGATCGTTCCATAAACCTTCCTTGTATGTAGCCAGCACTTCGAAGTTTATCTGAAATGACAGAGACACCACTGTTCTGTGTAACGCCATTGGCATCCGTTGCTTTAGTCCAATAAGTGTATCCCTTTACATCGTAGCCACCATAAGAACACACTGTAATCGATGGTCGCCTAGCTAGACACACCACAATTTCATCATGATCACCATCATCCACAATTTAATTCAACCAATTTGAAAATGACCTCACATGCTCTTCAAGGACTACTTCTTCGGAATTAGTATCCAACTGGAGTCTAATTTCGTCCATGTGCCGTGCCACATAAGGAGCTACAGCGGGATGGTTGCGCAACACATACAAATGAACAACTCTCATATCATCAAATGTCGGATTAAGCAAATCGCCTTTTTTAAACCCGTGGCCTTCGACCCTCCCATCATGTCTAGATTTTGGGCAACCAACTGTGTCGACAGAATCTAAATAAGATGTGCAAAACTCTATCGCTTCCTCTGCTTCATACCTTTGCGCAATCGATGCATCTGGTCTATACCGATTATTAGCGAAACACTTGAAAATCTTCATGTACCGTTCAAACGGATACATCCACCGGAGGTAAACTGGACCACAAGACTTTACCTCCCGCACCAAGTGGATAATCAAATGGACCATTATGTCAACGAATGAAGGTGGGAAAAACATCTCCATTTTACATAACACATCAACCACCATTACCTGCAATTCATCCAAGCGACCACGACTAATGTTCTTCTTGCATATGGATTTGAAGAAAAGACACAATCGACTAATGCACTGCCTAACATGAGATGGTAGACTAGTCCGCAGTGCTATGACCATTAGCTCTTGCATTAAATTGTGGCAATCATGAGACTTCAAGCCACTTATTTTCAGATCTTCAACATTCACACAACTAGAAATGTTGGATGAATAACTAGTCGGTACTTTTATTCCTTTCAAACACTCCAAAAATGTCGTCTTCTCCTCAATTGACATAGTGTAGCATGCAGGCGAAAGATAAGTCTTACCCTCCTCCCTCACTGGAGTCAACCCAGATCGCAACCCCATTGCCTCTAAATCTTGTCGTGCTTTTAGACCATCTTTAGGTTTGCTAGGCAGATTTAGCAAAGTCCCAATCAAACTGTCACAAACATTCTTCTCAATATGCATGACATCTAGGCAATGCCTAACATCCAAATGCTCCCAATAAGGTAGATCAAAGAATATGGAACACTTTTTCCAACTCCCTACTACTTGTGCCTTTTTCCTATTCTTTCCAAAATCATTAGGCAAATCTCCAACGGTTTTAAGAATTTCAGCCCCACTCACAGGGTTAGGAGTCTCACCTAACTCTACGATGCCATTGAACCACTTTTTAGCCAAGCGCATCGGGTCATTTGAAGGTAGAAACTTCCTATGGCCCAGATAAACCGTTTTCTACCATGCTTCAGCTGCAGAAAATTCGTTTTCTTTTCACACACAGGACACGCGAGATGGCCTTTTACTTAATACCCCGCCAGATTGCCTAATGCTGGGAAGTCATTTATTGTAAAACACAACATACCCTTAAGTTTAAACAATTTACCCCGGTATCCATCATATGTCCAATTTTCACAGTACCAAAACCTAGTCAAGTCATCAATCAACGGTGCCAAGAAAACATCTATATCATTCCCAGGTTGCTTAGGGCCAGAAATCATAAGTGAGAGCAACACATATTTCCTTTTCATTGTTAGCCACGATGGTAGGTTGTATAAAACAACCATAACAGGCCATGAGCTATGAGCACTACTCATATCTCCAGAAGGATTCATGCCATCAGTGGACAATCTCATTCTTAAATTACGCTCCTCTTTACCAAATGAAGGATACATACTATCAATTTTCTTCCACTGATCACCATCAGAAGTATGTCGAATCACATCATCGTCTGGCTTTGATCGATCGGCATGCCAAGTAAGATTTTTTGCATCTTCTTTGTTTGCAAATAGTCTTCGCAACCTTGGGAGAATAGGGAGGTACCAAACAACTTTTGCTGGGGTTTGTTTGGTCCTTTTCTTTACATTTTCCGCTCCAATATCAACTACAACACCTTTGGCCTTGTACCGTGACTCGTTGCATACAGAACATCTATCCAACTTCTTGTGTCACCCTTATACAACATGCAATCGTTGGGACAAGCATGTATTTTCTCTAATTCCAACCCCATGGGACATAGAATTTTCTTGGCGGCATAACACCGGTTTGGTAACAAGTTACCCTTAGGGAGCATCTCTTTGAATAACTCAAGCATCTCCGTCATTGCTTTGTCAGTCATACCATGCCTAACTCTTAAATTCATTAATAACAACGTTGCACTAAGAATAGTGTGCTCTGATCCATCATACAATGGTGTTTTCTTGTCGTTAAACATCGCCGCCAAATGTTTAAGATTCCCAACAAAATCTCTAGTGATATCATCAGCTAAATCATCTAACCTCTCATTGTCCTCCATTTCATCATCCATTCTTCCAACATACGATTCATTTTCCACACAATCCATATCCTCTACGGTCTCGCCATGCCAAACCCAAGTTGTATAAGTTTTATCAAAACCGCGAACAATTAAATGTGTTTTCACACCTCGAGCACTTCCATAACCATCGTTCATGCAATCTTTGCATGGACAACCTATACGAGAACTGTTTTAAAGTCTAGCATGTTCCGTTGCTAAGTCTATGAAAATTTTAACCAAACTCAAGTACCTCTCCGAATTTCGTACATCTCCCTCAATGATACTAACACGCTCCTTCATACAAATATCGCCCATCACAATTTCAACAAACTTGAACACCGATTTCACCTACATTTAACAACACATCTTTCAGATAATTCATCTACACTCGCAGAATGAACGATACTAGGCACAAATATCTACATGTATAGCTTAACCCATTCCTACCCATCAACAAACATTACATAATAAGGGAGAACAAACATTCCAAAAAACATCCACTCCATGTCGCAATACAGAAATTAGACAATTCGAGGAGTAGAGCTAAACATACAGGATATTCACAACAAACATACCTTACTTCTGGTTTCACATCGGGGAGGAGAGCCCGGGTCTCAGGCCAGAAAAGTTCCGGCTTCAAACGTTTTTCCGAGGGAGGATAGCATCAAAAAAAGGAAAATGTTATCTGATTTTTTTAAGACAGGGTAATATTGTTGCAGTGCCGACGCATTTTAGAACTCTGAATTCGAATATATTACTAATCTATCAGACTCACCCTGTCGTAAACTCAATCCTGGGGGCAGCAATTTTCAATTTCATTTATTTTAAAAGTCGCCGACATTAATTTCAACAAATATGACCGTTAACAACATCGGACATCCAGCAGATGAATTACCCTTTTGTGAAGTAGATAACGTAAACCTAATAGATCCATTTTAGCGTTCTGAATGTCAATCGGGTTAAAGTACATTTTACAAACTCACATACTATTGGTCCATTTCAGAATTCTAAAATCTCAATCGAATGGCACTTTCATATTTCCGCCGTTTTTAAATTTCAAAACGCCAATCTATTGGCTTTGAGAACTCGTAAATACGGCAGAATGACGTTTAGGCATTTTTTACGCGTTACCGCCGCTATTTAGTGCCTGATTTGGCCTGTTTTCCACTAGTGGGGAAATCAAGGGTTGAGTTGTTATTGATAGAATGGAATTTCCCTATATCGGACTTTTTACTGTTGTTTCCTTGTTTTGATTTCAGGCGACAAGATCTAAATGAAACTGAAGATGGAATCAACCAAGGAAGTCATATTTATGGAAATCAAAACAGAATCAATTGCAACCATGTAGCATTGGTGAAGAAGCACAAGATTTCTGAACAATGGAAGTTGTACATCCAAACTAGTCAGGACAGCTTCAAGAGCAAAGATCTTATTTTTATAACTCATCATTACCTGGTTTAGTTCTACATGGATCCCTTATTCGTGGCTAAATTGTGTTTCACGAGGCGATCACTAATCAGCTCCAAATAGAAGTCATCACTAAGTTGAGATTTGTTTAGCAATCCCTAAGTTGCTTGCGAGAGTAAACAACGATCTACTTTAGAACTAAAATTTTGCACTTCTTATTGTAGTCATCAATTATGTATCCTACTTGCCCTTTTATGGTTTTTTGGTGTAGTGAGCTCAATTACACAACACTTTATAGTGATTTTAAATTTTCTAAAAAAAAGTGTATGTTTGAGTTATTATTTAGCATCATGTTATATATGACTTGTGTCATAAGAAGTTGGTCATATTACACACAAATGCAAAATACGATCAAGAATAAGATATCGTATATAATATTACAACCACACAACAGATTGATTGAATCTTGCTATGTATTAAACAGGGTCGTCCTTGAAATTTTGAATCTTTGTGCACGCACGGGAATAAATCAACCAAATAATTGAGCATGCGTGTCACGTGCTGGATCGACACGCCCTAAGCATGTTGGAAAATAATATATTAGATTGAAAAGAATTCAAATTTTCTACTATATGAATTTTGTTGAGTTGAATAAAAATCTAAATTTGTGTTTAGAATTTATAAATAATTTTAGTTGATCTTTGTTTGATAGTTACCACTTTTAGATTCATCTGCCTCTTATATATCTTTGCACGTATTTTAATTTTGCACGAACCTCTCAAGTAGAGTTACAATACACGCACGCCTTCAAATAGTTTTCTCAATTCCTTCAAATTAATTTTCTCGAAAAAGTAGCTTATCGATTTGAACCCCATTTTAACTTTACGTTAATTTGGTCACATTATTATTATTTTCAATAAATTAATTTTGATTTCTGTATATATATTTCAATTCAACAAAATAAGTTGAGAGACTAGGATTTATATAATTGTAAAAGTTAACTAATGGGTTGACAACATCATACTTGAACAAGCATTTTTCTCACTATATGCTTTTAAAGCAAAATAAATTTTAATCACCAACCAAATATCATGAAGATATATTGACCAAAAAAAACATAAAATATATATAGTACCATTTCATAAGCCTCTTCGTAAGGGAAAGGTTCGTAAGGCAGTTGATTTTCGGTTCCGCTTATTCCCACAAAACAGCTATAAACATTTTTAGCTCATTGGAATCTTGTCTGCAGGCAAACAAATATAAAGTGAATTATTTTTAACGACAATAATTTGAACACTAAAAAGAGACAAAGAATTATGAATGAAGTTACCTTAATTTGATGATGAAATTGACTGCATCTTCAAACTATATTGGCTTTGATTATGAAGTAATAATAGATTGTTCATTCACTAGAACAATTCTCAAATATACCCATGGGATTAAAGGTTTTTAAATGAAAATTGGCCCACGTGATTTTTGCACGTACTATGCACGTGCTCAACTGGGAACGTGCATGAATCTGGGTACGTGCCAGAATCCATTAATTTAAACTACTAAGAAATGTGCATAATTAATGATCTTTTGCGTTTTTAGATTCATCTTTACGTATACTCACAATACACACAAGTTTAAATATTTTTCTCAATTCTTGCAAATTAATATTCTCTAATTCTTTATATTAACTTATCAATACGAACCCCATTTTCAAATTTAGTTTTATGAAGACAGACTGTGGTTGAATACAAAACATTGTGGTTTATAAAGCATGGACTATATTTTTGTGCTTGGATTTTTTCCCATTTATAGATTTTACTTTTTCTCTCACTCTTCCGTTCTCTCTGAGAAAATCTCATGGTCTAAGTTTGAGCCTCTGCAGTATCAATCAACTGGAAGCAGTGTTCCAACCAGACAAATCATATTGGTTCATATTGAACATTACATACACAGGTTTTTTTAAAACTAAATGTGGATGGTTCCTTTTAGGCTAATGGAAAAGCAGGTGCATGAATTGATATAAGAGGTAGTAGTGAAAGAATACTATTTGCAATAGCTCAAATGGTTGAAACATGTAGCAGTTTGGAAGCAGAAGCATTGGCCTTATCAGTGGGACTCCAAGCTGCTTTTCATGAAGGTTTTGAGAACTTAGAAGTGAAAATGGACTTACAACTACTGCACAAAATTGTTCAAAAGCAGATCAAACCTCTATGGAAGCTGATGAATTACATGAGGAATATTTGGTCTCTATCAGGTGAACTTAATATCCACTTTAATCATATTTTTATAGAGAAGTAAACTCTGTAGCTGATGCATTGTCCAAAATAGCTAGTTCGTCAGAAAGTTTAATCAACTACTCTTATAATTTCTTGCTTAGGAATATTAGAGGGTTAGTTGAATTGGATAGAAACCACACTCCTTATATTAGGAGAGTGTGATTATACAGGTTGACTACACTCTGCTTTTTGTCTGACGGGGTGGAAGCTACAACTTGAGAAGGGGACGCTACAAGCTGTCTCACTCACTCGACTGCAGCAGAGCAAGGAGCAATATTGACTTGGTTGGATGATGAGCAAATGCAAGCTAGGACCAAGTTGGGAATAGGAGTTCAAAGCAGAGGATCATGGGACTGTTTTTTTTATTCTTTGTTGATTCTAGGGGAACCCCGTACTCGTCGGCAGGGTTTAGTTTTTCTTTGACGATCCCTAAATTGCTTGCGAGTTATGAGTCTTCTCATCGGCAGAGTTGGGTGTCGCTTAGCGAACCCTAAAATGCTTGTGAGAATGTCGACATGGGTGTATACTAGAATCAATCTTAGAATCATAGATATTTATTGAATATTTTTAATAATTTTACTATTATGTAAAATTTCTCCAATATTATACAATATTACCTTTTTGAAGGTTTATTTATGGCGCCGTGAGCCAAATAAATTTCACCCCACTTGTAAGTGGTTTAAGAAAAAATTCTCCTGAACTCCCAAATTTCCTGACTTTCCATGAAAGTCTTATACGTTTTAGCTCATACCGTATACCTTTTAATTTGAACTGTATAATTAATTTCTTAAAAATTTTAAATTCTTATGTGAAATTTCTTGAATTTTTGTATTAAAACACTTTTTACTATATTTACTTCAGTATAATCAATATTTTAACAAAAACAATATATCATTTGAGTGTAAATAAATAGTGGTAATTCTATAACATTTACGATAGTCGGTTTTTCTGTCAAGCTCTAAAACTGATTTACCTTTTTCATCATTATCTTTTACTGAACGCAAATTTTTACTTATAAGAACAATATATATATATAACCATTTTCATCTGGTTATTTTTACCTTACCTACCTACGTGTTTTTGCATTGAAAGATCAACCGGTATCTAAACAACCTTTATATCGTCTTTCAAAAAAAAGAAGAAAAAGCAACCTTAATATTGAACGGTATATGTGAAATAGAAAATTGAACGGTATGTGTGGAAAAGTTACAGGTCATATAAAAAATGATTGTTAACTAAAAATTGAACGACTGTCTCATCTATTCTTTGCAGATGACACGCTCCTATTTGGGAAGCAACAGAGGCAGAAGCGCACCACATGCAATGGGCCATCGCCTTGTATGAAAGCATTTCAGGGCAACAGATCAATACAGACAAATCCGGAGTCCTATTCAGCCCAAACACTAATAGTGCTACCAGAAGACAGGTATGTAGTGTCTTGAAGGTCCCTGAAGTTGAGACTCATGGCATGTATCTTGGTCTCCCTTCGGAAATTGGCAGAAACAAGACGGAGATCTTCCAGCCACTAAAAGATAAAGTCAGGCAGAGAATTGATGGATGAACAGAACGTACTTTATCAAAAGCAGGGAAGGAGATGTTGGTCAAATCAGCAGTGCAGGCTATACCAAGCTACACTATGAGCTGTTTTGAAATCCCTGGGCAAGTCTTGGACTAAATAGGGACGATGGTTAGGAAATTTTGGTGGGGAGATACAGACACCAAGAGGAATTTCACTGGGCATCATGGCCAAAGATCACAAGAGCAAAGGGTAATGGAGAATTGGGGTTCCGGGAACTAAAAGCGACAAATTTAGCTCTACTTGGTAAGCAAGTTTGGCGCTTCCTAACTGAACCAAACTCACTTGTTGCACGGGTTTTAGAGATAAATACTATCCTGGCTCTTCTGTATTGGAGGCTTATCCGGAGAACGATATATAAAGGGTTTGGAGAAGCATTCTGAAGGGCGTTGAAGTAGTGAAGAGAGGAGCGAGAAAGCAAATTCATTCGAGTTTAACGACAAGGGTATGCTACGACCCTTGGATCCCTTCTTCAAATGGATTCACCATTATGGAGCCGGACCGTATACCCGGGGACATATCCTTAGTAGCGGACCTTATGGATACGGATACTAATTGGTAGAATGTGACGCTGTTAAACCAACACTTTCAGCCGGATGAAGTTGAGAAGATATTGTCGATAAATGATCGATAGGCAGGGTCTAGACCACTGGTTTTGGCATCACACTGCTTCTGGTAAGTATGCAGTCAAGAAAGCATACCACTTGTTAGTGGAAACGAGTGGATAAGAATTCTTCCATAATGAGGCTCCAAACGTGGCGGATAAACAATTCTGGGGGAAATTCTGGAAGTTCCGTGTAACGCAAAGGGCAAAGCACTTCGCATGGATGTTCATTACAGATTCCTTGGCTACAAGTGCTAATTTACGTGCGAAAACAATGAACGTCCCTCTTACGTGCCCATTCTGCCAAGAGGAGAATGGTTCATCGGCTCACCTGTTCTTCGAGTGCACATTTGCGAATAGACTCTGGAGGGCGGCTGGATTGGAGGCTTTGGTGGGATCAGCAAGTCGTAGCAGAGGGGAACTTCGGTTTCGGGAACTTTTAATGGTTAATTACTCGGAAACTGCAGAACTTGTGCTTATGATGTGTGACGCGCTGTGGATGCAACGTAACCAGCGAACATTCACGGACAGATAGTTAGAGGCGGAATATATTGCTGTTTCTTTAACTTATAATCTGAGGACCTTTCAGACTGCCAGCTGTTGGCCAGAGTGAACATCGGAGGAGCTTTCAGAATCATCTCTGCTGAGACCCTTGCCCGGAGGAATCAGACGCTATTTTGACGCTGGTATTAAAGAAGGGAAAGTCGGCATTGCTGCTATAGCAACAATTGAATAAGGAGGCTTTATCTGTGCAACCATCGAGACCATTGATAGAGTTACAGGCTCCCTTTTTGCAGAAGTGAAGGCACTCGAGTTAGCAGCGGACCTGGCTGTGTCTTCGAGACTTGATGATGTAGTTATAATAGGGGATTGCCTAGCACTAATCCGCATGGTAAGGGATTTAGAACAGCCGCCCCAGCCTCTCTGTGAGTTGGTGGCCAACTTGAGGAACTCATTTTCTTTCAATAATCTTGGTCCTCCATGCTGGACCTCAAGAAATTCGAATGGTTTAGCTCACTCGTTGGCCTGCCATGCCAAGAATAGTATTGATGCTAGATGTAAGTGGGATAGTCCCCCCAGATTTCCTTTTGTCAAACGATTCTATACGTTTTCCAGTTGAATGTGATATTCTTTTATTCAAAAAAAATAATAATTGAACGAATCAATAATTCGATCATCACAGATTGAATATTAGGCCGTACGTACTATTCGACCATAACCAAACTAACAAGTACGCCGTCCAGCCATTATATATTTTGCCTACTGTCAATTCTCCTCTTCAAAATTGAAACCTTCAACAATAATTAATTAATTAACTTCAATGCTTATCTTCAGCTTATATATACTGCATGTATTTCCATGAGATGAATATCATATCAAGAAATCCTAATTTCCTTACATCCAACAAATTGAAGAGAAACTAAAATTAAGATGGCTCGGTCGACAAAGGTTGCAATTATGCTTCTATCTATCTTTGTTCTTGGATGTTTGGTTGAAAGCAGCAGGCCCGCAAGTTTCTAAATTTTAAATCTCCATATTTGCATGCCGGGGATGTATGGCATACTTTTTTCGAACGATTGTGCATAAGATCTCGATTCTATAAAAAAATTGTAAATTATTGTATGTATAAAAATTAGTTGTGATAATATTCCCGACTATTGTATATATAAACATTATTTGTGATAATATTCCCGACAACAAGGGTTGATGAGAAATCTTATCATTTATTGTATGTATTGAAGGTGGAAAAGGAAAAACTGGTGCGAAGAAAGTGGTGAGCTGCCAACAAATCCATGCAACTACAGAGGGTGAAACATGCACTTCTTCATTGACCAGGATTATGAGCTTCCGAAAGGCCAATTTGTTGCCATAAACCCTAACCTGAATTGCAATTCCCTCTTTGTTGGACAGTGGGTCTGTGTCGTTGGTGCCGTTTTTAAGAACATTCCAAATTAGGAATCTATCTGCGCAACATTATTACCATTTTTATTTTTCTTCATCTTTTACGTTTGCACGGATCCCACACGCAGAGTCACAAATGCACGCACAAGTTAAAATCGTTTTCTCAATTCTTGAAAATAAACCTAAACCAGAAAATATTAAAACGTAATATATTTCTGAACTGGAATTACGAACATTATTTTAATTGCATCTATTATAGTAAAACAATTGCACTCAAAAGTTTTCATAAAACGTTCTCTTGTTCTCCCCTCATTCCTCAACAACTGTAGTTAGACATTTGAACAGGTCAACCGATTATCTTTCACATCCGTCATCAGATCGATAAAAGCTTGGTACTTCTCGTCCCCGACTGTCTTGTTGACCAGCTCCAGGTAGGCATTAGCATCACCAGTAGTGAGTTTGATTGGTAAGTTTGAAGATGAGTAAGTTTGATGAATTTGGACCCATTATATAAGTGATGAATTCTATGCACATGAAAATGGTTGAGCTGATGTGCTGAGCCTCTTACTATCAAGGAGCGGTCTGTAGAAACTAATCAAATATCTCACCCGATCCCAGAAGAACATGCAAGGTTGGTGGGATTCATATTCATCTACATAAGAATTTGGTTGAGTTGAATAATAATTTTAGTTGATCAATGTTTAATCGTTACCATTTGTTTAGTCCATTTTTAGATTCATCGACCCCGTATAAATATCTTTTCATTTTTTAGATTTGCATGCACGAATCCTGCGTGCAGAATCACTGTACACGCACGAGTTCAAATTTGTTTTCTCAATTCTCACTAAATAAGCACATATTAGTCGATTTTCTACGAAGAAATTCCATAGTATTCATGCATATGTGTTGCTCCAGATGAGCCTTCAAGTTTATAAATCCTTAATAAAAGATTTGTACTAAAATTAGCCAATCATAATTAATCCTCTTTAGCGTTTGAAATTAGGTTATTCAACTGAAAATAATTAATTTCATGGTTTTGGTGAAATGAATTTATGATCATGGCATCTCAAATGAAACCCTAGGATCAAGTTCATTTAGATCGAGGTAAAGGATTTCGTTAGTCAGGTGGTAAAGTTATGCTTCTTTGTTGATTCGATCACTAAAATTGATTTAAATGAGAATTGGAGTTTTTATTGATGTACCTAAAATGTCTAATTACTTAGATTATGATGGGGTTCACTCGGATAGTTATCCCTTTGTTATGGTTTTGGGATCCAAATACACCCATTGCACGACCATCTATGATCACCATTTATCATCGTTCATTTCATTGTTTTTTTTCCTGATAAGTCCCTCTCCCTCCATTCCTCCCTCCTATTAACATTTATATGTACACCAAAAGGTTGAGTAGATCTGAACTCTTTCATATATTAATATAAACTCGAACATTTCTAATGACTTTAATATAGAGTTACACGGCTAGTTGCAAACTCTGTCTTTATAAAATCAAAAAGGAGAAGTGAGCAAGAAACTCAAAACAGGTCGCGTTCCTTGGTATGTTTTCTGGTACCCGCAATTGCGGATTAAGAAAATTTTTTAGCGTATGGATGAATAGCACTAAAAGAGGTGAAAATAGTGGATTAATATACCGAACTCCTAAAAGTTTCAACAACTCAATGTTATCGACTAATTTGTCAAATTTTGCTATGGTTCGGTGGTGAATTAATAATTCAATATAGGTAAAAATTTTCCAATTTTCAATAATTATCATTTATTCCGTTTACTTTTGGTATACTGAATAGAATTCTGTATGTCCAAGTAAAGAAGATTAGGTCAAGTGTACCTTTGAGTCCAGACTTATGAACCCCATTGAAGCTGGAAATCTTACCGAGAAGTATCAGAGAATTTCAAGGTGGCCTTTCTATATCGGTTGCTCATACTTATAGAGATAAAGCTAATTTTGTAGCCACAACACTAGATAGAATATCAAGCAAAGATAAAAGAAGAGAATTTTTTTTCTTGATATATAAAAGATAATTTCCCTATATCGGAGTTTAAATGGTTATTATATGAATTTTTTCCATCTATTTCCTTGTTTTGATTTCAAGAGTCAAGACCTAAATGAAGCTGAAGATGGAACCAAGCAAGGAAGACACATTTCTGGAGATGAAAACATAATCAATATCCACCATATAACATATCTGGACAATGTAAGTTGTACATCAGAACCAGTCAAGACTACTTCAAGAGCAAAGATCTGATTTTTATAACTCATCATTACCTGCTTCAATTTAATTCTACATAGATCCCTTATTTTTTGTTAAGTTGTGTTTCGCATGGCATTCACTAATCAGTTCTGAATAGAAAATCCTCTCGTCTGCTAAGTTGGGACTGGTGATACCAGGCCTAGGCCCAACTACCCAGCAGTAGCATGGGCCCGGCCCATAATGAAGTAAGCTAATATGGCAACATCCGGGACCGTACAACTCGGATAGGGACAAGTAAACTAGAAGCCACCCAAAGTATGGACCACATGAGAGCATGGGTCACTGTATAATTAGTGCTCCTCAGCACTATTCCAAGTAAGTATCTTCGTTGGTTCATGGTTCGTATTCGGACCTCATTCATACTCGGACCAGGGCCCGAAAAGGGTCATGGGCTCGAGGTACGCAAAGGATGGATCCACGGGTCCATCAATCCTAATCCTTATAAGGAATGCGTATATTATGAATGTTCTACAAGGAATATACATCTTCTCAAAGATGGTAATACAGCTATCCTAAACATGGTAATACAACCATGCCCGAAATACACTACTATTATACCTGGTAATACAACTACTATTCCCCATAAGAGTTGTATTCATACCATAAATACCTATCTTGGTGATCTACGGATTGTAGCCATATAAATACCTTAAATGTTTGGTAAACCTCTCCATCTAATCTCATACTTTATACTTTACGCCTTAAGCAAATATACTGACTTGAGCGTCGGAGTGTCTATCCCCGGGACACCCGGGGCCTTTGTCTTGCAGATCAGTTCGAGAGACTGGTTCGTCGTCGAAGTGTTGGTGTCCGGCATACATCACCCGGCAGAAGTTGGAGTGCCCAGCCTTCGTACGAAGTTCCCGGATGAGCAAGCAAAACAGAATGACCGGCTGCTGGACCTAAATTTGTTGGAAGAGACACGGGAAAAGGCAGCCCTGCACGAGGCCCGGGTAAAGGAGCAGGTCAAGAAGTACCACAACAAGCGGGTGCGTAAGGAGCAGTTCGCCCCGGGGGAATGGGTGATGCGCCGGAACGACAAAAGCCAGCAAGTTGCAAGCGAGAAGTTAGCCCTTAATCGGGAAGGACCTTACAAGGCGAGGGCAGCCCATCATGGGGAAGTTACGAGTTACAGGACAATGCCGGGAAAAGGTCCCGCGACACTAGAACATCGCAAATTTTGGTAGTTACTATGCCTAGTTTATTTCTGTATTTACCCCTCTGGCAGGGGATATGCCTAGGACAGTAGCATGCGAGCGGCATGGGAACCTCTGGTCAGGGTTGAGCCTAGGTTGTCCCATGGCCCGCGTTTGCATTTTATAATTAGGTTTATGAAGTTGTTTGGCAAATTTGATTTTATCAGCTAAACCGGGACTACTTGAACAAGCGCCTGGAAGCTAGTGCGAAAGTACAAAATGGGCACGCTTGAACAAGCACCCGGGTAACAGCTAAGAGAATAAACGAGCACGCTTGTACAAGCACCCCAGGGGAGAAGAGAGCTAAAGGTACTTAAACAAGTATTTAAGAAAAACATACAAATACATAGTATTAACTTGCAATGTGTAAACGTGGAAATTTACAACTTTAAAATTCTACACTATGCAAACTTAATTAAAAACAACACACACAACCTTGCGGTAAGTATCAGCTCCGGGGGAAGGAGGGCCATCCCAGCTAATAGGAGATGGGATTTGATCATCCTGAACAGGGGGACAACTAGATTGATTAGAAGCACCCGGGTTTCTCGGGGCGCTCGACTCTTCCACCGGGGGAACACCAGAAGGACCGGCCTCGTCATAGGGCAAAAAATCGTTATCTGAGGACGAAACTTTAGGCGACGATATCCTCCGGGGAGCTCCAATAATGATGGGTCCTTGGGCACGGGGAGATTTTTTCTTTTTAGCAGCGACCTTGCGTTTTCCCTTGCTCTATTCCCGGGCTAGACGCCTTTTCTCTTTTTTGTCATCCTCGGAAGCGATGAAGGCCCGGATTCTGGCAGCATCTGTCCGGAGTCTGGACACCATTCGAGCAGATTCTTCCGGATCAACTGATACGCGAAACCCGATACCTCTCATCGGTGAAGTCTATAGAAACCCGAATCGGAATGAGTACCAAGGATGGAGGAAGGTAACGACCTTCTCTCTTACTCTACAACCATTACGGAGCCGGACCGTATACCCGGTGACATATCCTTAGTAGCAGACCTTATGGATACGGATACTAATTGGTGGAATGTGACGCTGTTAAACCAACAACTTTCAGCCGGATGAAGTTGAGAAGATATTGTCGATAAAGTTGATCGATAGGCAGGGTCTAGACCACTGGTTTTGGTATCTCACTGCTTCTGGTAAGTATGCAGTCAAGACAGCATACCACTTGTTAGTGGAAACGAATGGATCAGAATTCCTCCATAATGAGGCTCTCAACGTGGCGGATAAACAATTCCGGGGGAAATTCTGGAAGTTCCGTGTACAGCAAAGACCAAAGCACTTTGCATGGAGGTTCATTACAGATTCCTTGGCTACAAGTGCTAATTTACGTGCGAGAACAATGAACGTCCCTCTTACGTGCCCATTCTGCCAAGAGGAGAATGGTTCATCGGCTCACCTGTTCTTCGAGTGCACATTTGCGAATAGACTCTGGAGGGCGGCTAGATTGGAGGCTTTGGTGGGATCAGCCAGTCGTAGAAGAGGGGAACTTTGGTTTCGGGAACTTTTAATGGTTAATTACTTGGAAACTGAAGAAATTGTGCTTATGATTTGTGACGCGCTGTGGATGCAACGTAACCAGCGAACATTCACGGACAGATCGTAAGAGGCGGAATATATTGCTGTTTCTGTAAGTTATAATCTGAGGACCTTTCAGACTGCCAACTGTTGGCCAGAGTGAACATCGGAGGAGCTTTCAGAATCATCTCTGCTGAGACCCTTGCCCGGAGGAATCAGACGCTATTTCGACGCTGGTATTAAAGAAGGGAAAGTCGGCATTGCTGCTATAGCAACAATTGAATAAGGAGGCTTTATCTGTGCAACCATCGAGACCATTGATAGAGTTACAGGCTCCCTTTTTGCAGAAGTGAAGGCACTCGAGTTAGCAGCGGACCTGGCTGTGTCTTCGAGACTTGATGATGTAGTTATAATAGGGGATTGCCTAGCACTAATCCGCATGGTAAGGGATTTAGAACAGCCGCCCCAGCCTCTCTGTGAGTTGGTGGCCAACTTGAGGAACTCATTTTCTTTCAATAATCTTGGTCCTCCATGCTGGACCTCAAGAAATTCGAATGGTTTAGCTCACTCGTTGGCCTGCCATGCCAAGAATAGTATTGATGCTAGATGTAAGTGGGATAGTCCCCCCAGATTTCCTTTTGTCAAACGATTCTATACGTTTTCAAGTTGAATGAAATGATATTTCTTTTTATTCAAAAAAAATAAAAATTGAACGAATCAATAATTCGATCATCACAAAATGAATATTAGGCCGTACGTACAATTCGACCATAACCTAACTAACAAGTACGCCGTCCAGCCATTATATATTTTGCCTACGGCCAATTCTCCTCTTCAAAATTGAAACCTTCAACAATAATTAATTAATTAATATCAATGTTTATCTTCAGCTTATATATACTGCATGTATTTCCATGAGATGAATATCATATCAAGAAATCCTAATTTCCTTACATCCAACAAATTGAAGAGAAACTAAAATTAAGATGGCTCGGTCGACAAAGGTTGCAATTATGCTTCTATCTATCTTTGTTCTTGGATGTTTGGTTGAAAGCAGCAGGCCCGCAAGTTTCTAAATTTTAAATCTCCATATTTGCATGCCGGGGATGTATGGCATACTTTTTTCGAACGATTGTGCATAAGATCTCGATTCTATAAAAAACAAATCGTAAATTATTGTATGTATAAACATTATTTGTGATAATATTCCCGACTATTGTATATATAAACATTATTTGTGATAATATTCCCGACAACAAGGGTTGATGAGAAATTTATCATTTATTGTATGTATTGAAGGCGGAAAAGGAAAAACTGGTGCGAAGAATGTGGTGAGCTGCCAACAAATCCTTGCAACTACAGAGGGTGAAACATGCACTTCTTCATTGACCAGGATTATGAGCTTCCGAAAGGCCAATTTGTTGCCATAAACCCTAACCTGAATTGCAATTCCCTCTTTGTTGGACAGTGGGTCTGTGTCGTTGGTGCCGTTTTTAAGAACATTCCAAATTAGGAATCTATCTGCAAATTAGGAAGTTACGAGTTACAGGACAAGGCCGGGAAAAAGGTCCCGCGACAATAGAACATCGCAAATTTACGTAGTTACTATTCCTAGTTTATTTCTGTATTTACCCCTCTGGCAGGGGATATGCCTAGGACGGTAGCATGAGAGCGGCATGGGAACCTCTTGCCAGGGTTGAGCCTAGGTTGTCCCATGGCCCGCGTTTGCATTTTATAATTATGTTTATGAAGTTGTTTGGCAAACTTTATTTTATCAGCTAAACCGGGACTGCTTGAACAAGCGCCCGGAAGCTAGTGCGAAAGTACAAAATGGTCACGCTTGAAGAAGCGCCCGGGTAACAGCTAAGAGTATAAACGAGCACGCTTGTACAAGCACCCTAGGGGAGAAGATAGCTAAAGGTACTTGAACAAGTATTAAAGAAAAACATACAAATACATAGTATTAACTTGCAATGTGTAACCGTGGAAATTTACAACTTTAAAATTCTACACTATGCAAACTTAATTAACAACAACACACACAACCTAGCCCTAAGTATCAGCTCCGGGGGAAGGAGGGCCATCCCAGCTAATAGGAGATGGGATTTGATCATCCTGAACAGGGGGTCAACTAGATTGATTAGAAGCACCCGGGTTTCCCGGGGCGCTCGACTCTTCCACCGGGGGAACACTAGAAGGACCGGCCTCGTCATAGGGCTCAAAATCATCATCTGAGGAGGAAACTTCAGGCGACGATACCCTCCGGGGAGCTCCAATAAAGATGGGTCCTTGGGCACGGGGAGATTTTTTCTTTTAAGCAACGACCTTGCATTTTCCCTTGCTCTTTTCCCGGGCTAGACGCCTTTGCTCTTTTTTGGCATCCTCGGAAGCGATGAAGACCCGGATTCTGGCAGCGTCGGCCCAGAGTCTGGACACCCTTCGAGCAGATTCTTCCGGATCAATTGATACGCGAAACCCGAGATACCTCTCATCGGTGAGGTCTATAGAAACCCGAATCGGAATGAGTACCAAGGATGGAGGAAGGTAACGGCCTTCTCTTTGGCGCTGCCACCATGCGGCAGTTTCCTCAAAAGCGGGACGATACCGGGACTCGGGGTCATTCCAACCCATACGAAACATATGCACTAGCAGCGCCACAACCTCCCGGGAAAAGTTAGTATACAGCGGGGGCGAAACCCGGCCGAGCCGCAGTCCGGTCAAGTGATAAGTGAGTTGAAGGGTAACCAAATTTTCACGAAGGATTAGGTTCCGGGCAGCCAGTTCCCGGTTCTCTCGCTCCAGCTTCAGATTCTTCTAGAGTGGATCACTCCTTTTTTCCAGCCACTTGAGTTTATCGCAATAAAATGGAAGTTCGGACAAAACCAGATCAAATTCATCTTTAAGTCGAGATTTGAAGGCGTCATGCTCGGCTTGTAGCATGGAGATGGTTTTATCCGCGTCAAGAACAGCATTCACCCGGTCTTGAGCCAGGGACTGAAATCGGGAAAGGGATCCGAACTGATTTGATACTTCCCGGAGATTTGTTACGAGCGAAGTAACATCTGGGAACTCGTCTATCACCGATCCAGATCCCGGATTGGACTAGAAGATAGCGGGTATCGATACCGTCCAATTGCCAACGACTTAGCTGATCTTCTAACTCCACACACCGGGGACATGACGACTCACTCTCTCGGTCGGCTTCCGGGGGTACTGGTCACGACCCGGTAGGAATAGTATCGGGAGGATTATCCCGGGGCTACATAAAGGAGAAATTTCAGATACAAACTTAGAGACGTATACACATACATGTATAAACAAACGCTCATAACTGATAAATCTATGTTTATAAATGATAAAAAAGAGAGAGACTCTTACATCGTTCGAGTCATCGCTCTCATCCCCGGAGCTCTTTTTCCCCCCATGAATAACAAAAGAGAACTAATCAGGGGAGGAGTTTGTGGAAACGAAAATTCAAAAGATAAAAAACAAAACGAACTTACAAGGATAAAATATCTAGACTATACATCTTGATCGGTATCCTCGTCATCATCTCGGGGAGACCTCTCTTCTTTGGGGCCTCATCTTCCTCTGGGGTAGTCTGGACTTCTTCATCCAGGGGAATTTGATTTGCATCAGGGATGGGAGATTTGACTTCTTCATATTCAGAACCTCCATCATCCTCTTCGACCGAAGCCGCCAGAGTTTCGATAGCACCAAGGTTGGCTAGATCATCTGGACCGGGATCCTTCCTATCCTGAGCAAGCTTAGCAGCATCTTCAGTAAAAGAGACAACATCTCCCGGTTCAACACTCTTTCCGCCTTCAAAAATAGATATCACCTCGGGAGAAATCCCCGCAAGACCTTCCTTCATGAACTGGTAAACAGCATAGTTGAACCGCCCCTCGGTATTTGGGCGATACCAGGCATCCTGGAACTCCGCCCTGTGCTCCCGGGGAACATGTTCCCGAACCGATGCTGTGTGCAAGACGGCTTCATTAGAAACATCACAGAGGCTGACGAGGAGATGCCAACAAGTCAGGTAGCAAAACCTGCCGAGGCTAATATACCTTATCAGTAGAGGAACTAGGAAGCACCTTATCCAGGGAAGATAACTCAGGATACTTAGCTTTAATAAGCTTCAGTAGATCTCCTGTTGTGGTTATCTTCTCGGAGGGGTCTAATGCGTCCAAAAACTATGTCCCAGGTATCCACCGGCCAGCAATCAGAGCAGAGAGCTTATCAGCAGCATCCGGATGAGAGAAGACAGTCTCCATCGCTTTTACCTCATCATCAGATTGACAGAGTTGCAGGACATGATTCAAAATCTTGTGCTGCTCGGAGTCATGGAATAAATCTCCATACTCCTCCATACGATTCTTAAACTCAGGGCTACAAACAATGAAGTCACCCCAAAGCTTAAGAAACCGTTTCAGTTCCTCCGAATCCTCTTTTGAAGCTAATGTCTACGTCAGCTCATCTACGGTTTCCTGATACATCCTCAGCTCCTTTCTCTCAGACTCTCTTGCCAGCAGTAAGGCCTTATTTTCAGCCTCAAGCTGCTTCACCCTGTCCTCCAATTGAGTCGAATCCGATTTAGTCGTGGAAGCTGAACCAATGGCCATCATCTCTTCTTTCTCGGCCTTAAGAGCCTGGCACCTGGCATGCAACTCCCTTACAGAGTTACATATGTGCTTGATACCGCCTTTGGTTCGGCCTCCCACCGCGGTCAGATCTACCAACAGCTGTGAAACTAAAGTCATATAAGGAGCTGATATGTGACACCTGAAAATTCATATAACAAGGCAAGGGAAGCCACTACCTCAGAGACGAAGGGGTACTTATTGTAAGACTTCCGAGAAGCCTGACCATCCTTTTCCTCCGGACGACTCAGATAGTACTTCAGCTTCCTCACAGGCACATCTTCAGGGATCACCAACTCAAGGTCAGATTCATCATCATCTGAAGACTCCCCGACCTCCGGTTCCATCTCTTCAGACTGTACCTCCTCGGACTCCTCCGTCACCTCCTTTATGACCTTGAGAGCTGCCTCCCCCTTCTTGATCTTTTTCTTTGGAGGATATGTTGTATACATGGAAGGAGAACATAAATATGCCAAACAGAAGAAATATATCAGGTAGCTATGCTATTTCAAAGTGGAAATTACCTTAAGAAGATCGACTGGAAGATTCACCCTGATTTCGTGGTGACTTCCTAGAAGCTCGCTTCCTGGCCTTCTTCTTTCCCTCCTGGATTTTATCAGGGAGGGCCCAATTCCGGTTAGCCTTCAAAAAGCTGGAGGTGGACTTCGACCGAGAAACATCCAGCAGGTACGAGTAGGTGACAGACTGCCAGACAGAGCCATGAGCGCCCAGCACGAAATCCCCTCTTTGAAGAGTAATATCTTCCTTAAAAAGCTCCTCGATGACGCCCTTTAGGTGATCAGGAATTGTGTATCACGAGCTTTGGCGTCCTTCGGCTTGGAGTGCAAATCAGGAACCTCGCTTTTGTTGCGGTCGAAAGTGAAGCGGTCAGCTTCCCACTCACCACTGTTGTCAGGAAACACGATAGGTTTCCTCTTTCTCGGAGTAAGGGTAATGTACTCATATTTCTCGAAAGATAATAACTTGTACAAACTCCTAAATAACTCCAAGCTCGGTTCTTAATTCTTCCGAGCGCACCAAGAAATCACGGTCATAATCAACACCACCATATTGGAGTGTATCTGGCTGGGATGCAGCTGATGATGCTGCAGGAACTCATGAAATAGTGGGGGAAAAGAAAAACTTATCCCCTGTTGTAAAAACCTCCCATAAATTACCCTTCGGGTGGGGCTCACCAAATCTTCGATTGGGACCTCTCCATCCTCGAGCTTCAAGCCGGCATCTAGAGGATACGATAGTCTGCATGACCGCAGATACTGCAGGGTCTTTTCGTCGACCACCTTGGTGACATCACATGTGTCACCGGCCACCGGAACCCGTTTATCAACTTGGGGCTCCGCAGTCGGGTTCGTATTTGAACCAGAGGCACCTTCATCCACCACCGCAGTTACAACCTGCCGCGGCGTTGCAATAGTCACTCCATTAGCTACATTGCCAGGGAACGCTGGAGTTTATTGACGACATGGCAATATAGATAATGGGGGAAGAGAATATATATATGAGAGAAGACAACAAGTTTTTGAAAGAACTTTTTCTGAAGATTGGAAGCACAAAGTATTTGGGTGAAGTTTGATGGTAAACACAAGGAAAATTACTTGGTTATATAGCTAGTAATTAACACGCATTTAAGTAGAGTAATTACCTCGACTCGCGAAATGATACAGGCAATTGGAAGGTTGGTCTTCCTCACCGCCAGAAGATACATTGAATCAAGACCACGTGTCAGTCCCCTCAGAATTCAAGAAGAGAGATTCAGATCCAACCGTCCACGTGTCTTGATGGAATACAAAAAAACTTGAAGCTAGATATTCAGAAGGGTAAGCCCGAGGGCCCAGTCCGATAAAGACACCTCGAGCTAGACACCCCGAGTTACCCTCCCTCGAGTTATTGGTTTTCCCTCGAGAAGCAAGCCTCTCCTTCAACCTTCGAGATGAAGCACTCTAAGTTCTGAAGATCTACCTTGGGGCTACCGATAAGTCCATGGTTCGTATTCGGGCCTCATTCATACTCGTACCAGGGCCCGAGAAGGGTCGTGGACTCGAGTTACGCGGGGGATGGATCCACATGTCCATCAATCCTATTCCTTACAAGGAATGTGTATATTGTTAATGTTCCACAAGGAATATACGTTCTCCTAAACATGGTAATACAACCATGACTGAAATATACTTCTTCTATACATGGTAATACAACTACTATTCCCATAAGAGTTGTATTACTACCATATATAGATATCTTGGTGATCTACGAATTGTATCCCTATAAATACCTTGAAGGTTTGGTAGACCTCTCTATCTCAAACTACACACAATACGCCTTACGCATCATACTAACTTGAGCGTCAGAGTATCTACCCTCGGGACACCCGAGGCTTTGTTTTGCAGGTCAGTTCGTGAGTTGGGTTCGTGATCAAGCGCGGGTCGTAGACATCTATCATCATCATTCATTTCACAAATGTAAGGATGACTCTCTCTCTCCCTCCCTCTCTCTCTCTCCCTCTGATGCAGGACGGATAGCACGGGTTTGATTTAATGGATCCTAGGGTTCGAACGTGGTGAATAACCGGTTAAGTGGTAGTTGATGGATGTAGAAAAGATGTATAATCGCCTGGAAACTTATAAAGTAACGATATTGTCATTCCACGTCACGCTTCAGGGTCCGTCAAACGTCGCATCTGTCGGGTAAGTTTGAGTCGCTCGCACTTGAAGATTTACGATTTTTGTCGCAAAGAATTTTATATATCAATTGTCTGAATAATTTTCCATAGTAGATTACATTATATATTACCTAAGAAAAGTAAATCTAAAAAGGATTAAGATTTCCCCTATTTTCCTATTCCTAAATCTAAAAGGAAATAAATAAAACATACTTAAAATAAACCTTCTAGAACCATGGTTACCGTTTTTAGATTATATGAATAATCTAAAAATAGTCACTTCTCATTCCTCATCATTCTCGCCAGCTTCAAAAAAACTCGACTCAAACGAGTTAAAATCATAGGTCATCTTAGAAGACTCCAAATCTGTATACCTTGAACATTCTTCACGTGGATGTCCCTTCCATCGAACGAGATACTTCCAGCGAACAAGATATTTCTGGCCATATACTAATTTTGGAATTTTTCTAAGACGTAGCACATCCCTACTTCCACCATGCGATACTGCAAAAACTACCTTAGGCAACTTGGGAAAATACTTCACTTTATTCCTAATAATCTTCTTAACTCCTCCAAAAGAGCTAAACGCAGATATAACGAGTTTGTATTTCCTTTGCTTCAAGCTATTTGGCATATGAACCTTTCCGATAGACCTCGCACATGATATTTCCTTACCAAGAAAAATTTGAACTTCTGGGACTGAATTAATAGCTGGTCTTTCAACATTTGTCTCTTCTGCCACCACATCTTCACTCTTGAAAGCCTCTTTGTTAGGTGTCTTCTCAAATATTGGCCTGCACTTCCCATCCTCTTCAACCACTTTAACATGTTCAAGGGTTTGACTATACTGCTTATCCTCTTCAGCATGATCTAAATGTTGTCCGCTCTCTGTATCCTTCCTCACTTCTTCAACGTTCTCGATCCTTACCCCTGCAGTACTCGTTGCCTTCGTTAAGTTCTTCATAGCTTCGAAACTCAAGGATTTTAAAAAAATGTGCTCATTGTTGAAGTCGAAAGAGTAGGTGTTAGCGTGACCATTATGCGAAACATTCCGATCATTTATCCAAGGACGACCTAAGAGAATATGAGTAGCCCTCGTAGGCACAACATCACACCAAACTGAATCTGAATATCTACCCTTCTTAAAGTGTACCAAACATCTCCTATTTACCATAATATAAGTACTATCCATCCAAGAAATTTTGTATGGTTCAGGATGTGGTTCAGTTGATGGTTCAAGTCTCTCAATTGTAGTTTCTCAAACCATATTAATACTGCTACTTTAATCAATGATGAGTTTTCGATATTCTCTCCCACAATTCATTGTAGTCAGGAAAATTGTTGATGGGCCACTAAAGATCCTTTTGCTAAGATTCAACAAAGACTCATCTTCTTTCTCTCGTTCATCAACACTTGGTGATTCAACTTGGGCAGTTTTATTGAAACTCTTCGGCAGTGTGAACCTCTTTGCAATTTCTTCCCGTGTAGTGTTCACCTTCTTGAAAGAATGTAGCCGCAGACTCTTCTCAAATTGAAGAGCTAGTTGAAAGGCTTCAGTGACAGTACCAACTGGGTGAGGTATTATACAAATTGCGGATCTCTGGCTTAAGGCCTGACTTGAATCTAGCCAAAGCCATCTCTTCGCCCTCATGAACTCTGCAATGAACCTTCAATTCTTCAAACTTGTTCATATATTCTACGACTGTCATGCTTCCTTGTTCAGAACTCGCTATGTCTTCAAATATTCGAGGGATAAATCTACCATCCGGGGGTTCGTCAATATGTGGCCACTTCGAGTTCATCATGTTCGACTGAGCTCTTGATACCAAAATGATGATTAAGATTTGAACTTCAGGGACTGAATTAATAGCTGGTCTTTCAACATTTGTCTCTTCTGCCACCACATCTTCACTCTTGAAAGCCTCTTTGTTAGGTGTCTTCTCAAATATTGGCCTGCACTTCCCATCCTCTTCAACCACTTTAACATGTTCAAGGGTTTGACTATACTGCTTATCCTCTTCAGCATGATCTAAATGTTTTCCGCTCTCTGTATCCTCCCTCACTTCTTCAACGTTCTCGATCCTTACCCCTGCAGCACTCGTTGGCTTCGTTAAGTTCTTCATAGCTTCGGAACTCAAGGATTTTAAAACAATGAGCTCATTGATGAAGTCGAAAGAGTAGGTGTTGGCGTGACCATTATGCGAAACATTCGATCATTTATCCAAGGACGGCCTAAGAGAATATGAGTAACCCTCGTAGGCACAACATCACACCAAACTGAATCTAAAAAGGATTAAGATTTCCTCTATTTTCCTATTTCCTAAATCTAAAAGGAAACAAATAAAACATACTTAAAATAAACCTTCTAGAACCATGGTTACCGTTTTCAGATTATATGAATAATCTAAAAATAGTCACTTCTCATTCCTCATCACCCTCCCTCTCTCTCTCTCTCCCTCTCTCTCCCTCCCTCTCTCTCACTCCCTCTCTCCCTCCCTCTCTCCCCCTCTCTCTCTCCCTCCCTCCCTCTCTCTCTCTCTATCTCTCTCTCTCCCCCCCATCTCTCTCCCTATCTCTCCCATCTTGATTCATCAGACCAGAAATCAGAAAGCCGCCAGATCTAGAAAAATAGAGTACCTAGTAGTGTTACATTGATCTTAGATTTGATATTACTTGAATGATGAAGTGGTGTTCATTGACATTATTTATCTTAACTTGTTTCACTTTCAACTCTATATGAAAGTTGCCTTAGTTTATTGATTATTACATGTAATATTACTTGTTGCTTCAATTCTCTATTCGAATTCCAAGTCAAAACTAGTCTTTAATAAAAACTACCTATATATAAACTAGTAAAATATATTTTTTTATATTTAAGGGCAATCAGTTGCACTAATTCAATAAATTAATTTTTGATAGCTAATTTACATATGTGGAGACTTGAAAAGAGAATTAAGTCATACTCTCAATATTTTAACTGAAATGCAATATGCAATCCAGTATTTTACTCAGCGTAGTCCAAAATACCAATGAAATGACACTATTGTCCCCTGCAAGTGATGCTGCCAGCCTGGTGGCCTAAAGAGGTCTCTCCGGAGTCCCGCCTACCCGAGCCTGCAAAAAAGCACCTCGGGGCTACCCGAGGGTAGCACCTCCGGCGTGATGATGAAAGAGTGTAGCTACCTGGAATAGTGCCATGGGGCACTATTTATAAGGTTCCATGCTCTCCTGCGGTGGTCCATCCATGTGGTCCGTCCCCAGATACGTCCACAGTAGCTGATGTCATTGGACTTGGGCCTAACTAACCTTCATATGTGTTGGGCCTGGGCCTGAGTACCTCCAGCAAGTTGGCTAGTTTTTCAAAAATCAAATAAGTTGAAGTCATTTTCGTACTTTCACACCGTATTTTTGGACTACAAGAGTAAAATACTGGACTGCATATAGCAACACCCTACTTTAATAATTATATATAAATTTTTTTATTCAAAATCTCAAGGGAAAATATTGAGAATACATGTAGTCAAGCATTTATACTTTCTTTCTTGCCAGAAATTAATGGAGGTAAGTTTAAATGGCAGAAAGTTACGATAGATTCCCGGAGATTGGTCGGCAGGCGATACATACAAACATTTTCAGCTACGTTTCCATAAGTAACACAAAAAAACTTGTGCTCTATTTTCCTTCATTAATATAGATTCACATTCCAAGAAATGATTAGATATGACTTCCTTTTAATTCGTTTTACTCCGCATCTTGTTATATCAACATATTATTGTCACAAAACAATATTATACACTGTGGTATATACTAGAACATTTGAAGTTCAAGTAAAGAATCTTGATGAATTGTGCCAGATATTGAACAGAATTAATCCTTGTAATTTTGAAGGTTTTTGCAAGAGAATAAATCAACAGATTAATTTGAGCATGTATGTCATGTTGATGGATATGCCATAATCACAAATTAACTTCACCTTAAAATTATGCACGTATACACATACTAAATTTTCAAAGTATGGGCCATTCCCAGTACAAGACATTGTTATTGAAATAATTTTTACGCATAATTAATAATATTTTACGTTTTTAGGTTTATCTATACATATGATCACAATACACACAAATTTAAATATATTTCTCAATTCTCGCAAATTAGTATTCTTTAATTATGTATATTAACTTATCAAATCGAACCCCATTTTCAAATTTAGTTTTATGAAGAAAATTGTGGTTGGATATGCTGATGCTATTGATCTGGATCTTACACTCGCGGGCGCCCTTAGTTGGTTATATCAGTAGTTTAGTAGATCTATGTTAAGTAGTAGATCTATATATTTTTAGTACATTTTTAGAATTATCTTTACCCGCAATCTTTATTATTTTTTACTTACGAATCCCGCTGAATAATAATACACGCACATGTTAAAATATTTTATACAGAATCAATTAATGACCTTTTACGTTTTTAGATTAATCTTTATGGATAATCATACAACTTGAAATATTTTTCCCAAATTCTTGCAAATTAATGTTCTAAATTCTAGTGTTTGGGTAACACTAGAATTACTTAAGAATTGAGATTGTAATTCCAGTTCTTGTGTTTGGATAACTAAAATATTGACATAGAATTAGAATTAGAATTGTCATTTATTATTACTTTATTTAACATGTTATAATAATTTCCATTCTTTACTTATTTTTCCAACTAAAACATCTTTTTTGAAACCTTTTCTCGAGTCTATGAACCTATCTTAAATTCATTCTACTAATATAGTTTAACCTCAATTCATTTATTAAAAAAATAGTGCAAAATCTTTCTTTGTAAATTCCGCATCAAAGCCTCCATTTCATTACTGCAAGCTTTGATGAGTATGTAGTTCATATCCAATCAATATGAGCAATTCAAATATACTTCAAATATTACTGTGCAAAAAGGATATTAACACCATGAGTCTATAAGTGCATCACCAAGACAAGCGTTCATCATCATCATCTTCATCTATGAACTCATCAAAACTCAACCTGAACAGTTTAACCATGACAGAATGGTATGTTTTGTTCACAGTCTCAGCAGTGATTCTGGCTCAGCTTCCAAATCTGAACTCCATAGCCGGAGTTTCACTGATCAGCTTGCTCACTGCTGTATCATATTGTACCATGGTTTGGGTGGTTTATGTGGTTAAAGACAGACCAATGGATATCTCTTACAAGCCATTCTCATCGAGGAATCACAAATCTGATATAGGTAGGATATACAGTGTCCTAAAAGCCTTAGGGATAATAGCATTCGCTTTCAGGGGTCACAATCTAGTCCTAGAAATTCAGGGCACCATGCCCTCTAATCCAAAGCATCCCTCAAGATTACTAATGTGGAAGGGAGTTAAGATCTCTTACCTCATAAATGCTCTGTGCTTGTTTCCTCTAGCAATTGGAGGCTTCTGGGCATATGGAGTTCAGATTCCTTCAAATGGCAGTATAATCACTGCTCTCGAGAAATACCATGGAAATGACACATCAAAAGTGATTCTTGCCATCACAAGCCTCCTCATAGTCTGCAGCAGCCTTACCTCGTTCCAAATCTATGCAATGCCTGTCTTTGACAACCTTGAGTTCAGGTACACCAGCAACACCGACAAGCCATGCCCGAGATGGATACGGGCGGGCATCCGGGTGTTTTTGGGTGCCTGGCATTTTTCATCTCGGTTGCACTTCCATTCTTACCTGAGCTTGGCAGGTTTACTTGGAGGGATTTCATTACCACTAACCTTTGCATATCCATGCTTCATGTGGATTATGATCAAGAAACCAGGAAAGTATACTTCAATGTGGGTTCTCAACTGGTCACTAGGGCTTCTGGGGATAGTTTTGAGTCTTCTTCAGGTCTTTGGTGCCATATGGACCACTGCGACCAAAGGAATCGATGAAAATTTCTTCAGGCCTAGATGGCAACAATAACAGAAATGCATTTCAAGAAAGAAAGAGATAGGACCTGAAAACCTGTAATATATGAAGAAACAAAGGTCGGCATTTAGAGGTCTGTCCTGGCTATACCTCTTTGCCATCAACATTTCAGCAGTAACCTCATCAAACCAGGCTACTTTCAGACAAATCTACTTAGGCTACAAGTCTGTAACTATTGACTTCATGAATATGCTACCAAAATAGAAGGAAAAAGAAAATAATCAATAGTATACACCACCAAGCCACGAAATTTGACTAATTGAGGAATGAGTTTCTGTTTTCAAAAAAATATCTCAGCGTTATAAAACTTCAATGGCTTTTGGCCAGCAGTATCCTCCTGTAAATCAATGGGGTTGATTGGATTCCTAAAATCCACTGTCGGTCATTCAGTAGAGCAAAGCATGAAACCAATCACTCCACTTCATTTGTCTATTCAGACATAGAGTCAGTAATCCAAGCATTAACAGTAACAACTTAAACAGCAGAAGTGAATTGTTGGTTCAAACAAGAAAAGGGATAGAGCATGCCTAGGGTAAATAGTGAAAGTTGTCCATGCATAGTTGACAGATCCCTTGAAGATCTGCCTGCAGTTGGAGACGTTCGATAATGTGCATGTGCATGTGCCCTGTGAAACAAAATATTCTGTTTTAACATCTAGTGAGAAGAATGAATGTGACAATGATTTGTTAGAGATAAAGATGGTGTTTTTACCGATAGGATCAGAGGAATCAACTATAACTGCATCACATGATCCTTCAGGGGCAGCCTTCAAGAATGCAACTCCTGCGATCATTAGTTGCATGAACATTAGAAGTGGTTTTAAGGAAGCACTTAAGAGATACTAACTGGAAGGGTTTGACATTATTACCATCAGAAATTTGGAGATTAACACGGGGATCATCATATCCAACAACAACATCAGGAAATAACTGCTTTGCCACCTGGCAAAGGCAAAGGATTCAGAAATTTTAATATACATTCTATAGTTCTAAAGGGGGGTGCAAAAAGAAGCAAAAAGAGGAGAAATTAAACTTTCACAATGACATAGAGTACCATCATGGAAGCATTTGAGCGATCTAGCAGGATATATCTCCCAAAAGCTACAAACAGAAACATAAATTCAGCAACTTTTTTGGATAGAATAGAATAAATGCAGCAATATAGCGACAAATATGGATACCTTTGTCGCCTTCCTTCTTGTGATATAATTAGGCGATTCCAACAGCTTTGAATTAAATTCAGCAAAGAACTGGAAAAAAGATCAAATGGCAAGCTTAACATATGATCACAAAACAATATCGATACAGTGGAAACAAGAACATACCCAGTCATAGTTTTCAGTAAGGAATTCCGCAACTGTAGATTTGTGCCTGGTCATAAGCTCCTATACCACATTACAAACAAAGAAAGTTTTAACTAATTACGTAGAACTCGAAAGAACCTAGTAGAAAGTACTACATTTTACTCAATAATACACACGTTAATTCAAAACCCCATCAACAACTAATGTAAATTAATATTGTATAATTAAATACAGAAGCGATCTGCTAATACATAACTTCTAGGGTACAAATGAGCAACTAGTTCAGTCAAAGAATAGAGCAGATTTGCTTAAACATAATTTCTAGCACAAACAAAGAAGAATTCATGAGGGCCTAATCAAACCACTACCTGAATGACAGTCCTTTTAACATTCTCTCATTTAATGTTAAAAAGAAAGCAAATCAAAACAGAGAGTTCACAGCATATTGTTGAAAGCCTAATATGTTACTTTCTGCATTTCTACTCATTTCTGCATTCTCTTTCACGGCACTTTATTTTTATTAAAATATCTCTACAACAAGCACTTTAAATCATAATACTGTCAGCCTTAGATCTATTTCTATCAAAATGTCCAACAAAATTTCTTACTCCATCAACATTTTGAACTATTCATAAATAAAAATTCAAAAAAATTCCCAAATTGTTAACCATCAACATCTTTAACAACTCATAAGTAAACATGATTATTATTCAACTGAAGGAAAAACAAAAAAAAAAAGGGTGATCATTGATTGCGTTACCTCCAAACCGGTGATTGGGCTCTCGGAATGGCGCCAGCAAATATCGCCGGCGTAGCTCTCGAACACGCAGACCATATTTGACCGAACGTAGGGCGTCCCGTCGGCCCCGGGAAGACGCCGTCCATATAGTACGCATTCCGTAGATAGTCGTTAAGCGGGTCGAGCGGCATGGCCTGGAGCCCGAGCCCGAACCTGTATTCGCCAGAGTTCACAAAAATCCCAATCAAACAAATTCGCATAAATGATCAAATTCAAGAAGACCCATCTCGCCATTGATTGCAGATGCGGTGGCGTTAATGGCGGAGGCGGTGGTGCTTGATGGCCGGAAGCAGTGAAGCGGTGGTGCTTGATGGCCTGGGGAAGCGATTGTTCGGAGCGGCTAACAACGATCTCACGGAGAAGAGGAGAGTATATAGACCCGAATTAATTGTTATAACCCGACTTTGACCCGGATTTAGACCCGCGAAGTTTTGAGAGCCGAAGAATTGGTGTTGGAAAACTTTGTCCCATCAAAAGAAT
Organism: Sherardia arvensis; assembly: GCA_948330725.1. Classification (NCBI taxonomy): domain Eukaryota; kingdom Viridiplantae; phylum Streptophyta; class Magnoliopsida; order Gentianales; family Rubiaceae; genus Sherardia; species Sherardia arvensis. The sequence continues at coordinate 6,041,064 of OX415239.1, read as the reverse complement.
TCAACTCATGGAATTCAAAACATCATAATTTTCGAAAACCAATTCAAAGTCAAAATTATGGTGCAACCAAACAGTAGAATTGACCCAATATCATGGAATTTGAATATTATGGTCCAATTTTATGCAAAACAAACACACCCTATATCAACTTATCAATTCGAACCCCCATTTTCAAATTTAGTTTTATGAAGAAAACTGTGGTTGGATACAAAACATTGTGGTTTATAAACAATGGACTGTATATTTTTGTGCTTGGACTTTTTCCCATTACCGATTTTATTTTCTCTATCAATATCCTCCATTCCCTGTTCAGAAAATTTTCTAAACTCTCAATTTTCCTGAATTTCCATAAAAATCTTTATATGTTTTAACTTATGCTGTATACTTTTTAATTTGAACCGTACATTTAATTTCTTAAAATATTTAAATTTTTATACAAATTTTTTTGAATTTTAATATTAAAACATGTTTTACTATATATTTACTTTAAAATGGTCATTGTTTTAACACAACAATATATCATTTGAGAGTAAATAAATAGTGGTAATTCCATAGCATTTAAAAAAGTTGGCCTTTGAAGAGAATTTGCGGTTCTCTCAAGCTGTAAAACTGACTTTTTCATGAATGAAAATTTACTTATAAGAATAATATATTTATAAAAATATAACCATTTTCATCTGCTTATTTTTACCCTAGCTAGCCTAGCTAGCTACGTGTTTTTGAATTGCATGATGAAGATAATTTTTTTACCTTTAAATCTGCCGGTATGACATTGAAAGATCAACTGATATCTAATAATAACCTTTATATTGGTTTTCAAAAAAAAAGTAAAAAGCAACCTTTATATTGAATGGTATATGTGAAATAGAAAATTGAACGGCATATGTGAAAATGTTACGTTGTCATAAAAATTATTGTTGACTAAAATTTTGATGAATTCGATCATCCCAAATGAATATTAGGCCACGTCAAAATTGAAACCTTCAACAGTAATTAATTAGTTAATTCCAATGCTTATCTTCAGCTTATTAGGCCATGAGATGAATATCAAATCAAGAAATTCTAATTTACTTACATCAAACAAATTGAAGAGAAACTAATTAATTAAGATGGCTCAGTCGACAAAGGTTGCAAACATAATTGCAAACCAATTTGACAAATTCGCTCTCTCTCTTACTGAATGCTCAACCTCTTTTTCCACAATTCCTCTTTTTCTCCGACACTGTATACCAATAACAACTCTTTTTCCTACCGTTACGACACTGTTCCGGCTCTAACGGATAGCTACAACGGCCACTTCCACGGCGCCCATGGCGGCGCCACCGCCTACACGCGGTGGCGCCGTCGCCGATGGCAAGAGTTTCATTTAAATCCTTACAAACAGAGCCCCCCACTTACAGCTACCCTCCCAGTCAACCTCGAGATTTCCCCAATTACACAACACAAAGGCGACATTGCTTGTATCGTTACTAGGATGCAAGCAGAAACCCTAGCATCACACTATAAAAACGCCCTGATTGGGAAATTTTCTAGGGGTAAACCCTCAATGGAACGATTGCACGACTCATTTCAATCAATCCGCTTCAAAGGCAAATACCAGATAGGCGCAATCGATTTCCGGCATATCTTGATTAGATTCGAAGACCCACAGGATTATCAATGGTGTTGGATGAGAGGGTACTGAAATCTTGCCGGATCTCAGATGAAAGTACTCAAATGGACCTTGGATTTCTCGCCGGAAGCTGAGTCTTCAATCGTTCCAGTCCGGGTAACCATTCATAAGGTACCTTTCTATTTTTTCAACTCAACATTGATACAATCCATGGGAAATCAGATAGACAATTCATAAAAATGAATGTTGCCACTACTGCCCTAACCAGACCCAACGTAGTAAAAATCTGTGTTGAAGTGGATCTCAGAAAGAAACTTAAGTCATCTATCAAGCTTGGTATAGAAGGGGAAAAAATTTTAAGATACCAAGTAGAATATGAGAATTTACCACTGTATTGCAACCACTGCTGTATGCTTGGCCATTCTGATGATAACTGCACCTTCCTACACCCTGAACTTAAGAAGAAACTGAAACCTAGCACTATCCCCAACCCAAAAACCCCACCAAAGGTCACACTGCCCGAGGATGTCAAGAAAAATGAGCCTTTTATTGATATAGATGATGAGGAAATGGCTCAGTCACCTAAGGAGACCCTCACTGTCCCTGCTAATGAAATTCCCCAACTCCCTGTCCCTCAAAAGGTTAATGATATGGTAGCTGGACCTTCTGGTATAACAGCAGCTGAGAAACAGGCCACTCTCAAGGTCCAAAATCAGAAGGTATGGACCAAGCAAAAAAGACATCTCCCCCCCCCCATACTACACCTATACCTCTCAGCCCCTCTCCTGATCACACCATCACCATGATTCCTCCCCACAGTCCCACAGATACAACCTTACACTCCCCTGACCATGAGCTAATCCAAAACATAACCACTCCAACCAGAAACTTCACCTATGCAAAGGATGATATGACTCTGGTCACAGGTAAGCATACCAACCTTTTCAATTCTTTTTCACCTAACAAAAAAACCTCTCTTCCTTTTGATCATTACGGGAACAGATTCTCTATCCTTGGAGACATGGAACACTTGGAGAATGATGAGGAACCAGCACCAAATCTGGAAGTAGAATCTTCTGAAGATGACAATCTCCTTTCTGAGGAGGTACACACTATCCCAAACAATCTGAATGAAATGAATGACAATAATGATTTTCCTTTATTAGAAAAATCAAAACTGTCAAATTTTTTCACACAGATCAACAAAAAATTTACCCCCAAAAAGAGTGCCAAAAAACCATCACCTAACATAGTCTTGACTAGATCAAAAAGCACTAAACACATTTCTTAATGTCACACACCATTAAAATAAATAGTCTAGTTTGGAATATAAGAGGGATGAGAATCTCTATAGATAGACTCTGTGACATAATTAGAACCCACAGAATAGAACTGCTATGTTTGATAGAGCCCTTGCATAAAAAGCACAAGATAGAAAAATACAGAAGGATTCTGAATTTTTCTAACTGTATATGTGGTGACAGTGGGAAAATTTGGTTATTCTGGAATAGTCAGATCCAAGTTACACTCCTCACAGATCATCTATAATTTCTCTCTGTTAATATTTTTAGTCCAAGGATGAATATTTCAATGGAAGGAGTTTTCATTTATGGACTAAGAACAGTCCCAGGCAGAGATTTTTTGTGGAATGACATTAAAACAAAGCAACTGAGCAACTCTTTCTTAATTGGAGATTTTAACACAATAAAATCTCCACATGAGTGTAGAGGACCATCAAGGCCTAGTCTGAGGAGCATGGCTCAATTTAATGAATTTATCTCCTCCATGGCCTTATCAGATATTAACACAGTGGGTAATTTGTTCACTTGGTCCAATAACTGGCTAAAGGGTCCAACTACTCAGAAACTAGATAGGGGTTTAGCCACTCTGTCCTGGAAAGCTCAGTTTCCAACATCATCCATACACATCCTAAACAGAGATACTTCAGACCACTCACCAATGTTGTTCATAATAGGTAGTTCCATCCCAACAACCCCTAGTTCATTTAGATTCATTAATGCATAGTTCAATAGAGATACATTCTTGGATATCATTGCCAATGACTGGAATCTCCCTCTGAACAAAACTGGGATGATTGGCATTTTCATGAAACTGAAGAGGTTAAAAATCATCATAAAGTCATGGAACAAATCATCTTTTGGCAACATTGAGAACAATGTTACTCAAGCTGCTGAAAACCTCAGAATGCAGGAAGTTATCTTTGATGCTAATAATTCAATTCATGAATTAATTAAACTCAAAGAACTGAAAGCAATGCATTTAAGAGCCCTTAAGGAACAAAAGAAATTTTGGAAACAGAAATCTAGAGTTACCTGGCTAAAAGAGGGAGATGATAACACCAAATTCTTCCACAACACTGTGAAAGAAAAGAGAACTGTTCTGAGCATTACTAAGATCAAGAACTCTCAAGGGAATTGGCTAGAGAATATGACTGATATAGAATCAGAAGCAGTTTCATACTACTCTGATTTGCTATCAGAACCTCCAAATCTTTTGAATGGAGAGTATTATAGTCACTTTCTTAGCCAAATTCCAAAAATAATCACTGAGGCTGACAATGCTGAATTGATCAGACCAGTGGACATTCAGGAGATCAAAGATACTGTTTTTAGCCTTAATAAGAATAGTAGCTCAGGCCCTGATGGTTTCTCCTCTAAATTTTTTAAAAAAGCTTGGGAAATTATCAAACTGGATCTGCTCTCAGTAGTTCAGGATTTTATGAGTTCTAATGATATTCCAGTTGGTATTTCTGCCACCTGAATTACTTTAATTCCCAAAAAAGAAGTAATATCCTCTTTTGATGATTTTAGGCCTATAAGTCTTTCTAACTTTATCAATAAAAATTTTTCCAAACTGTTAATGGAAAGACTTAAATCCTATATGTCCAAAATCATTTCTCCACATCAGTCTGCTTTTCATGCAAAATAGGGATATTGCTGATAACATCATTTATTTAAAAGAGCTGGTTAGATTTTTGAACAATAAATGTAGAAACCCCAACTGTATTATCAAACTTGATTTGAAAAAAGCTCTTGACATGGTCAATTGGGGCTTTCTAAACAACATTCTTTTACAATTTTGCATCCATGGAAAATTTGTGCACTGTATTATGAAAAAATTAAAAAATGCACATTTTTTCTGTTTTAATAAACGGAAGGCCTAATGGTTTTTTCAAACCAACCAGGGGTATCAAACCGGGTGATCCTCTTTCCCCTTTTCTTTTTAATATTTTTTCTGAGGCATTTACAAGAGGATTAGCATTTATGTTTTCAATTGGATTACTTCAATACTATGCTATTCCTACTGGTCCTACACCTATCTCACACCTCAGTTATGCAGATGATACCATCATCTTTTTGAAATCATCTAAATCCAATCTTATCAAATTAAGATCTTTCCTTGTGGCTTTTGAAACAAACCACAGGACAGAAAATTAATTTTGATAAAAGCGATTTCTTTCTAGAAAAAACTGCCTCTCCATGTAAAATAAAAATGGTTCAGGAAGTTATGATGATGAAGAAAGGGTCTTTTCCTTGTAAGTACCTTGGGGTACCAATTTTTAAGTACCTTGGGGTACCAATTTTTTGCCAAGTATCCAGAGACTGGATAATAAAATCTCTACCTGGAAAAATATTTGGCTGTCTCCTGGGGGTAAAATTACATTGATTAAATCTTGTCTATTCTCTATACCCCAGCATATATGGTCTGTTATGAAGCCCCCTGTATGTGTCATCAAAAGAATTGAAAAGATTCTATCTAGATTTTTTTGGGGTCAGACTGACCTGAAACCAAGAAAGGTATGGAAAAAGTGGACTGACTTGTGCTTTCCCACAGAACAGAATGGTATAGGTCTCAGATTTATTCAGTCAATTGTCAATGCTTGCTCTTTTAAACTGTGGTGGAAATTCCAATTAGGGGAATGTTTATGGGCTAAATTTCTCTTGAATCTTCCTAGATCTTATAGAACCTCCCCTAATTGGAAAAGAATCAAAGAGGTAGATAATGTTGCTCAGAAACTTACCAGAGTCCTACATGGTGAGGGTAGTAGTAGCTTCTGGGAGTCAAATTGGACTCCATTTGGTGCCATAGCTGATATATGCAACCCCTCTATGACTGACATTCCAAATGACTGCTCTATCACTCAGTTCTGTGACAACAAATCAATTTATATGTCACAGTTAGCTCCACTCCTGCCTCCTTCTCTATCTCATTTTCTACAGGCTACTACTTGCTATCAAGGTAGGAAGGACAAACTTATCCGGATTCCAGATGAGAAAGGAGCCTTCACATTCAAATCTGCATACAAAATATGTGCTCAAGTCAGAGACTCATCAGAAAATTTGGCACATATCTGGAATCCCAGATTGCAAAAAAAGGTCAGTATCTTTATGCAAAAAAATGGTTTTCTGCCCTTTCCAGATATTTTAATGAAAATGGGGTTTCATCTTCCTTCAAAATGTTATGCATGTAACAATATGGACTCAATTGAACATTGCTTTAATGAATGTTACATTGCTAAAGCATTATGGAACCATTTCCACTATATGGTAGGCACTGCTCCTTTTGCTTCTGACAGTATTTGGGATAGAATATCTTTCTATCTCTCCACTCATGGAAAAACAAAACTCCATACAGCTCTTTTTAACCTAATACCCTCAATGATTTGCTGGGTGATTTGGAAAGCCAGATGCTCTTTCATTTTTTAGAACATCAAACCAAACTCTGAATCTCTGATAAAATCCTTATCTGACCTGGTCTTTCACACATTCTTTGCCAAGCCAATCACTTCACTCTCAGCCTTTGACATTGAATTATCTTCATTGGATTTTCTGCCGCTGCATACCAGACCCCCTCAGCCATGCATTATACAAATAAAATGGAAACCCCCAGTAAATGGTATTAAACTGAACACAGATGCATCCTGGCACCAAAATAATACTGCTGGAATTTCTATTGTCTTGAGAAACTCAACTGGTGATATTATTCATGTCTATTGTTACTACATCAGTGCTTTCTCTCCCCTAGAAGCAGAAATTTTGGCTATAAGAGTAGCTAATTCTTTGGCTACTGATCTCCACTGTCAGACTGTTATTGAATCTGATTGCAAACTAGCAATTCAGGCCATTCTCCACCCAGATACTGCCCCTTGGAAATCATATGATTTAGTTTCCAGGATCAAACTGTGCCCCAATACAGGTTTAGTCCACACATTCAGACAAGCTAATTTAGTTGCTGATGCTTTGGCTAAAATGACATATTATGAAGCATGTGATTCTGATTATTCCTTTGCTCAACACTCCTCTAGAGTCAAAGGTCTAATAATGTTGGATAAACAGGGAACCCCTTCTCTCAGAACCTCTTTTTGAATGCAGGTGCTACTAATTTGTGTGTTTCTTGTCTCAGACAAGCAGCTACAACTAGTCAGGCTTACTGCAACAGGCTTCTCCTTGATGTTACAACTCAATCCAGAGCTCTGAAAATTGAGATCTACTGTCTGTACATGAGTTTGAAACAATTCAGTCCTAACATGGGGTGCCGACTTGTGTTTTATTATACAATTCACTAATACGCTTCCCTAGTTTTAAGGTTCTGATTTTTGGTTTCTTTAGTCCCGTTCTCAAATAGGCTAGTTTTCTTAGTCTCTTCTAGATTATCATATTTTTTGGAAGCATATGCTATGCTTCGGGACGCACAGCCCCATATCCTCATGTAGGATTTGTAAAAACTCTGCCATTGTTGGCTTTTTTGGCCAGGGGTGCCATTATAAAATCCCCACCACCTCACAGGTGGTTTTTATTTTTTTTAAAAAAATAATTGCAAACCAAGCATGTATTTCTCTTAAGAGTTTCTAGAGTAAGAGTTCAATTGTATAACACGTTCATAAGAATTGTATGCTCATTCCTTTTCACCCTAAGTTCATGAGTATCATTGTATTAGCACTGAACTTGTATTATTTTGCTTTAGTTCCGGTTTATTGGATCATATGTATTCTTAAACAATTAGCAAGATTTAGAACTGATTTCTTGTTGAGGATAAATTTAAATGATGGAATAAAGTGAAACGGTAAGTTCAATTAGATAGATCCAATTAACGCTCTCCTTATAGCAAGACCTACTGTTTCTCACCAAATACCATCGAAATTGGAACCATCGATTAATTGGACCCTCAAAATTGGGAATGTCTTGATAAAACATTGCTTTGAAATTTTCATTTGTCGAAGTGGTTTGATCAAACACAGAATTATGAAATGAATCGATAACCAAGCCTGTTACACTGGATAAGGTAAAATTAATGTATTTAAAAGGAAATACATTATTAAAATCGTAATTTTGGTTTATAAGGCCAGTAATTTTAAAAATTCGAGACGACCCCGATTTCAAACAATCGACCAAATTTCATAGGAATTGAAGACAATTGCCAAGATCCATAGACATTCAGACGTACGTGCGTTCTCTCTCGTTGCGATTTAGTCCATTGATCATCAGGTAATGAAATGGCGTAATATCACTCTTATCGTTTCAACAGTTTTTAACCCGTTAAAATGAATCAAAATAATCGCACGTTTTTTCGATGGTGTTAGCAAACTTCCATCTACAATATTGCAAGCTATTTTCTTAAGCTAAGATATAGATCTGATCTCCACACGTATACATCAATAGTAAATCGGGAATTATACGTGGATGTCTAGTTTACTAATGCGGGTTTGGTTTTGACTTAAAATACACTTAATTTACAAATGAGGTCTAAACAATACTGAAATAATGAAGGGTAACTTTATCTTTTCTAAACCTGCAATTAGTAAAATTGGACCTATACGTATCAATCCTCGTAGTAAATACATGTACATTGTATGTTCAATACACTTGCAATAAATAATACACCCCGAACAAAAAATTGAGAAGGAACGAAAATAATTTTTCCTGTTCTTCTTAAATTTACATTATATTGGTGCATTAAATTTAATGATAATGGCTTTTTTACTCGAGAAAGATATTGAATTGAAATATTTATCAACTTGTAAAAGATGAAGATTATGTAACCCATGAAATCAGATCCATCCTGGTTTTAGATTAAAATGCCAGCGTAACGATCATTTATGTAAGATATAGATGAATCCACTTTTCACAATCATCATGAGTGGCTTCCGCCAGCGATGCAGCGGCTCCGACGATTACAGACTCCTCCGTCGCATGCAGCAAGAATGGTCTTTGGAGCACTGATATATAGCCAAGATTGAAGCAGCTGATTCATAAAATGATCAATCCGAATAAATTTGATATATTGTTCAATTTAATTAAACTAGTTGATTGAAAATAATTGAAACTTTTGCAAGCAGGATCCATTTATTTCCGACGATTTTCTAAGCGATTAATGTGGTCTTTACCTTTCTACTTGGTTAATCTCATATCTAAGCTCATTTTCTGTGAATAATCAGAAAAAAACCAGTCTACCTTACTGTTTTATACGACTTTTATCATTTCCAAATCGATGTAACGCAGCCAAACATACATATATATATATACATATATATAGAAAATGGTAAAACATTGTAGCTAGAATAAACTAAATTTTGTCAAATTATATTTCATCAAAAGTCAAAACTAAAATGAATTATAAAATTGAATTAAACTAACTTAAAATGAATTGAATTTGATTGAAAAATATTCAAATAAGCATCGATCACTGACCGGCATTTACTGGCACACAATCAAGATTCATAATCAAAACTACTTTTCTTAAAAGTCCTACATGTACACAACGTGAAATATTTAGAATTAAGATAATTTTTTCGTATTACTTCTAAACATCTCAATACTATTCCTACCTGCTAGGAATGGAGATAGTTAAGATGTCAATTGTGACGGAAGCTAAAATTTGATGCAATAAAGGTGCCATTAGGCTATAGTACTTTGTTCTACTATACTTTATATATATATATATATAACTATTAGGAATGACAATAAAACACATTACATAATCATATAATAAATCGTATGATGTTATTGATGTACTTTCACACAACAACAAAGAGCACATAATATTATAAAACATATGTATTAATGATCTCTTATCTTTTATTTTTCTCTTTTTGGATCTAAACGGTCTAGAAAATTTTCATTTGAGCGTTAACATTCTAGTTGAGATTTCGATCCACACATAAAACTCCATTTACATTAACTTTAATCTAAAGCTTAACTGAACTGAATGAATACATCAATTAAATTAGGCCATAGTCTTAATAACAAAAGATGAGTAAATACATGTATACCTCAATTGGAATGCAACACTCAAAACTCTATAATTAGCTAGCCCAACACTTATCATACACTCGTTAATAATATACTATATGTCTATTCAAACCTAGACATAGTTAGCTAGGGAGTGCCATGTGTGTTCGGGGAAATTCGCAGGGTTTGGAAATAATTAGAAATAATTAGAGTCAACAACTTAAAAAGGAAATAAGAAAATTATAAATAGCAATTATAGAGGTTCAAAAATTAAAGGTAATCCTTTTTTCACCCGACGTCATTACGTACATAGCAATCACATGGAGTATGAATCTGGCTTTTCGGGAAAGAAAAGACAACATCCATTAGATCACATCCTCCATTTCTTGAATTATTACTCATTCCTTCAAATTTAGCAAAATCGTATTTCATTAAAGTTAAACTAGATTGAATTAATATAAACTAAATGAAGCTAAATTGATAAGGAGAATGAATTTTTCAATGTAAACAAAGCATTCATGTGAAAAAATCAGTTCAAGAGCAAAGCAGAGCAGAGCAATGGAAATTGGTTTTCTTGAAGTTTTGTTTTAAGTGTGTTTAGGTCTCCTGTTTTTTGTTTAATTTGTTCGAGTGGTTCTCTATTTTCTAGACATTTGATTGAATAATAGTCGGTTAGATTTTTAAAAGAGCTTGCTAGGAAATGAGGCTTTGTTCTGATTGGAATGTCTTTTGCTTTATAGATAATGGCTAGGAAGGCTAATCCAGAGATGACTCCTCTAGAGGTTGAGAAGTTACTTGAGAAGAAAAAGAACAGGAGATCGAAAAAAGACAAGGTTGAGGAGGCAGCTTTGTCTGATTTGGAATGGGAAAGAAAGGTAGTTAGTTCCATCAGTGGAATTGACTTAGTTCGGCCTGTTACCAGGAAAGGAGTGAACTTTGAGTCTGATGAGAAACCAGTTGAGGTTAAGTATATGAATCCTACTAAACCAGTTGCAAAAGTAGTTAAGAATAGTCCTAGTAAAGTGCCTAATGTGATATTAAGGAAACCAACGTCCTATAAGGATGATAGTGAGGATTCATCAAGGTTCGGCTTTCGGCCAAATTTGTCTGGAGAATGATGAAAGAACAACAAAAGGACAGGTTTAGTGATATGAAATTGTTGCAGAAGCCTGAGTCTCTCAATATTGTTGCTGAAAGTGAGGATGAAAGTAGCAATTTGGATGATTCTCAAGCTAATGATAGTGATATGATATTGTTACAGAAGCCTGAGCCTTTGAGTGATGCTGCTAAATCTGCTGATAGTAAGGATTTTGAAACTGTTAGTGATATGAAGCCTGAGCCTTTCAGCATCAGTGCCATTGGAGAGGGCAAAAAGAGCCTTTCAGGCTATTCAATGACTGATGTTAGTGATCTGACTTTGTTGATGAAGCCTGAGTCCCTGACCACCTGTAATGATTCTGAGAACAAAAGTAGCCAACTGGGCGACTCAGAGACAAATGATAGCTTTTCAAATAGTCAAAATGTACAGACTGGAGGAGAGGCCCTGAGTCCCAGTTTGACTGATGAGCCGTATCAAGAAACAAAATCAGGATTATCTGAACTTGTATCCTCCAATGATTGATGCTGCACTTTTGGGCAGGCCAAAAAGGTAAAGTGTAGGAATTATTGCTGCAAATTATTATTTACCTTTTTTGCTTCTGCTTTTCTAATTGTACGTTGTCCAATAGATTAGACCCCTCTTTAAAGGCGACATCTGAAATTAGTAATGAGCAAACAATACCCGAAGAACTTGAAAGGAATGAGAAGGTTTTAGAGCTGAACCTTCCACCTTCTGCAAAGGTTGAAAGTTATCCTCTTAGTTACAAATTTGACTTAACTGAGTTTTATGTCTCAATTGAATCTGAAAGTTTAGGATTTTAGGATCTTGAAGCGAGAGACTGGAAAAAGGCTGAAGATTTGGCTGCATCTGGAGAAAAAGTTGAGGTGGAAATAGTGGGCTCTAGTAGCCGAGGATTTACTGTAAGTTTAATAATGCTAAATTATGAGCCCCAACATTGGCACTAAAAATTTATATCCAACCATTCTTCATTTTTGGTTCTTGTTTTGCAGGTCTCATTTCATTCCTTCCTTGATAGGAATTTTACCATATCGAAATCTTACTTCCAAATGGAAATTCTTAGATTTTGACTCTTGATTGAGAAAAAACGGCATTGATACATCCAAGTACAGGAAAAACTTAGGTGTCATTAGCACCTCAGATACAGTTGGCGTGGTACCTTCTTCTAATATTGTAGTGTGAGTCTACCTAAATTCGATCGGTTTTATCAATTTAAATCAATTTACCGTTTACTGTGTACTTGACATTATAATGTCCAATATGTGGAATTTTAAATAACACAGCAATTGATAACGCAGTTCGGTATAACAACCTACTCTGTGAGGCAGCTCTGCCCAACTTGAAGAATTGCACTAGCTAGAAAGCCCAGTTACAGTACAAAATCTCTTTGCTACTTAACTCTATGACTAGTGTGAGACAAGACAACACTTCTTCAAGTTGTCCCTAACACAAGCTCCTTTTCTATTGATCTCCCGATCGTTGTTGTCGTTTGTCGTTTGCCGATCAATGTGAGTGAAACTCAAATACGGCTCTAACTTCTGCGTCGATTCTTCTTTAGCAAAAACCTCAAACTCCCTGTTTATGCTTATACGTTGAAACTCCTGAATCGATGCTGAATATAGCCATAATGTCCTATATTTATAGAGCACTGGATCTATTGATCAATCGGATCCATCACTCTTCTTTTCCCTGTATGAATGTGATTTCCATATTTGATATTCTATTACATAAGGGAAAAGAATGTTCTAATCTAGATCTAATTAGGAATAAACCATATTAATTTGGTTCTATTCCAAATATGTTTTAATCTTACCAAATAAAACACAAAATAGAATCTAGATTGGATTCGGCTGAATATCATATTTCCATATTTGCTCGTTCAGCCATAATTAATCTTGGACTTCCTTGTTTGTTGTTTTTTCTTAATCCGCGTCTTCTTGACATTACTTCATGTCGAAGTTACTGAAGAACTTGGCGCTTGACATGAATTCATGTCAAAGTCTTCACCGTTCATAAAAATTGCCAACTCAAATAATGTTTGACTTTACAATCTCCCCCTTTGGCATTTTTGTGAACCCAACACCTCTTGACTTTTAAACATATCTTCATAGCACATTAGTGTTGTTGTAACACCCCTTAATCCTTGAACAGCTTTGTAGATCATCAAAAGTTACAGGTCACGCAGAGGACAGTCAAATGTCCAGAACATCAGAAAAACATATTACATGGAAATAAACTAAAAATTTTAAGAAGTCCAAGAATATCAAACTACTCTCCCCCCTGGGGACATTTAAATGCCAAAGCCACCTTGCTGATCTTCATGTAGCTGGTGCAGTACTCAGCAGGTGCTTGCAAATTCCCCAAAGTTCACTTCTTGAGAGTAGAAACTTCTTCATCAGTTCCAGTATCATCATCTTTACTGGACTATGAATGCTCACTATGTACTGAAGACTCCATTCCTTCAGTAGTTGTAGCAGTAGTAGTAGTAGCATCATCATTAGTAAGAGCAGCTGCTTAGTCGCCTCCTTCTCCAGTCCAAACCCTGTAGACAGTCGAATGTCTAACCAGCCTCCAGCCACTCTTCTTGGTCGTAAAGACAGTCGAATGTCTTAACTACCACTTTTTCCTCAGCTTGCTGTGAAAGTACAAAATAAACTACTGCTAATTTTTTATTTATTTATATAAAAACTATAAAAATTACCTCACATATATCCTGCAAACACCTAAGTGTTGCCTGAGATCTTCAAAATTTTCACCATCTAGAGGCTTGGTGAAAATATCAGCATATTGTTGTTCAGTGGGGACATGAATTAGTGTGATCTCCTTCTTCTCCACAAGATCTCTGATGAAGTGATGTCTAATGTCAATGTGCTTGGTCCTGTTAAGTTGAACTGGATTCTTTGCAATGTCAATCGCACTTTGATTGTCACACAACACGGTAAGTGTTACATCCTTGAATCCATGATCCTTCATCATCTGTCACATCCAGAGCATTGGGGCACAACAGCTTCCAGCAGCAAGATTATTGCTTCAGCACTGGACAAGGAAGATGAATTTTGTTTCTTACTGTACCAAGAAACCAAATTATCACCAACATAAAAACAACCTCCTGTTGTACTTTTCCTGTCATTAGCATTGCCAGCCCAGTCTGAGTCACTGAATCCAATCAACCGCGAACCTTGATCTCTAGAGTACCATACACCAAACTCAGAAGTTCCACTAACATATCTGATTATTCTCTTAACAGCAACAAGGTGAGACTTCTTTGGGTTTGCTTGAAATCTAGCACAAATCCCAACACTCAAGCATATATCTGGTCTACTGGCAGTCAAGTATAGTAGACAACCAATCATGCTTCTGTATAGTTTCCGATCAACTGCTTCTCCAAAGTTTTCTTCAGTAAGCTTTACAGTTGCTGCCATAGGAGTTCTGTAATTACTGTCAAACCAAACCTTTTTACTAGATTTTGAGCATACTTCTGTTGATTGATAAATATCCCATCCTTTTCTTGCTTTACTTGTAATTCCAGAAAGTAAGTAAGCTCTCCAACCATGCTCATCTCAATTCAGATTTCATTAACTTCACAAATCCTTCTACCAGTGTTGGCGATGTAGATCCAAATACGATATCATCCACATATATCTGAACAATAAGTCTATGTCCGTCTTGTTGATACACAAACAAGGTTGTATCTACTCCCCCTCGTTTGTATCCTTTCTGAATCAGAAACTGTGTCAATCTTTTATACCATGCTCATGGAGCCTGCTTCAATCCATACAGTGCCTTATTCAGTTTATATACATGGTCTGTAAAGAATGGATCTTCAAATCCTTTGGGCTGTTCTACATAGACTTCCTCCTTGACAATCTCATTTAGAAAAGCTGTTTTCATATCCATCTGGTATACTTTGAAGTTCATAACACAGGCAACAACAAGTAATAATCTGACAGCCTCAAGTCTTGGCACATGTGCAAAAGTTTCATCATAATTAATACCTTCTACTTGTGTATATCCTTGAGCAACTAATCTGGCCTTGTTTCGAACAACTAGTCCATCTGCATCTGATTTATTCTTAAAAATCCACTTGGTGCCAATGACATTCGAATGTGTTGGTCTTGGGGTCAGAACCCATATATCATTCCTTGTAAACTGTTCTAACTCTTCTTGCATGGTTGCTATCCAGTACTCATCCTCTAGTGCTTCTTTCACGTTCTTGGGCTCGATCATAGAGATGAAACAAGAACATCCTGCCAAGGTAGATATGAAGCAAGAATAACCAGCTAATTGTCTGTAGTTTATAGGCTCAGTTTGTCGAAGTTGCATTCTATGTCTTCTGATTGGCTCCACTACAATTTCTGGAATATTATCATCATCAGCTGTTATGGGTTCAGTAACAGAATTATCAGCATTGTCAGAGTTTGGTAATACAATATCTGATGTATCATTTTGGTCGCTGGACATTAAAATGTCTGGAGCAGGCTGTTCATTCTTATCAGTAGAAGCTAGAATCTCTTCTTCTGTCTGATCAGACTCCTCAGTATCATCTACTACAACATTGTGTGACTCCATAACAATGTTATCCTTCAAGTGTAAAACTCTGTAAGCTTTGCTAGTGGTAGAATAACCAAGAAACATCCCTTCTGAACTTTTCTCTTCAAACTTTCCAAGTAGTGTTTTTTCTTGAAGAATATAACACTTGCTTCCAAACACATGAAAGTATGAAATATCAGGTTTTCTTCCTTTCCAGATCTCATAGGGTGTCTTTTCAGTCAAAGGTCTCAAGTATACTCTGTTAATAACTTAGCATGCAGTGTCAACTGCTTCTGCCCACCACTTTAGACCTACATTCTTTGCAGCAAGCATAGTTCTAGCCATCTATGTTATAGTCCTGTTCTTTCTCTCAGCAATTCCATTCATTTGGGGAGTGTAAGGAGCTGAATACTCATGATGAATTCCCAGGGATTCACATAATTGGGAAAATTGTAAATTCTCAAATTCTCTTCCATGGTCACTTCTGAGTCTAACAATCCTTGCTCCTGAAGCAGCTTTCTCTGTATGTAATCTGTTGACCAGTTTTGTAAATACATGAATAACATCAGATTTTTCTTTGAGAAAACTCACCCAAGTATATCTAGAATAGTCATCAACACAGACAAAGATATATCTCTTTCCTCCAACACTTGAATTCCTCATAGGCCCCATCAAATCCATGAGTAATAGCTCTAAAACTTGAGATGTAGTAATGCCTTGTGTTTTTTCTTTGTCTGCTTACCCAGTTGACAAGATCCACAAACTTCTCCAGATATCTCTTTTAGCTTGGGCAATCTTCTTACAACTCCACTCTTTGATGCTTTAACCAAGGATTTGTAGTTCATATGTCCCAACTTTCTGTGCCATAGCTTTTCATTATTCAGACTTGCACTATTGCACTGTAGTTTCTCATCCAAAAGATAACAGTTGTCAGATGACCTTGAGCCAGTAAACATACCTCCATCATACTTGACTGTGCATTTTTGTTTGTCAAAGTTTATAGACATGTCACTATCACACAGCTGACTGATGCTCAATAGATTTGCTTTCAGATCTTGAACTAAAAATACGTTTGTGAACACTGGAAATCCTTCAATCACCAAATCCCCTTTTCCAATAATTTTGCTTCTTTTTCCATCTCCAAACTTCACAGATCCAGCAAAACAGGGTTTAAAGTGTTGTAGTAAATCTGGTGATCCAGTCATATGTTTTGAACAGGCACTATCAAGATACCATGCATCTTGAGATTCAGCATGATGACACACATAACTTGAGTAGCATACAATGGTGGATTTTGGTCTCCATACTTTCTTGCAAGCTGGTAGTGGAACACTATGGATATTATACTGTCGGCTTCGTTGTACTGACAGTGTATCCTTCTTCTGGACAGTTAAATGTCTTGCATCCTGCTTTAAGTGGTTCATGTCTCGGAAAAGAACAAAACACTTGTTCTTAGAGTGCCCAGTCATTTTGCAATAACTACATCTTCGAGCTCGTTTCTTCTTCTGTATCCGAGGCTTCTCATATTTTTCCACTATTACTTTGGCCTCCTTGTATTTGCTCAGTATTTGTGACGACCTGTTTTCATATCCAATACCATGTCTAGTATGTTGACCCATAGTCAATAACTCATCAAGTTTGGCTCTTCCAGTATTGAGTCTATGGATTGCACTTTCTGCCTTTTCTGCTCGTTCAGTTACACTAGTCAGCTTCCCCTGTAATTCATCATTCTCCATCTTCAATTCTGCCTTATCTTTTGTAAGCTTTTGGTTGATCTTAACAATCTTTCCCCAAGATTTATGCAGGTCAATGTAAGCATTGTGAACATCATTATCAGTATTTCTCTCTTCATGAACTGAATCTTCAGTATTATCAATCTGGACATTCGAATGTTTCTTTCCTGCATTTTGTTACTTCAGTAACTTTAGCTCCAAAAGCAACACAATTGCTTGTTAGACCTTCAGTATCTTCATCTCTGTCACTCCAGCTAGAAATCATAGCTTGATCACTCATTTTGGCACTAGGACAAATATTTTGAAAATGCCCTAAACCTCCATAGTTTCTGCACCTTTCATCTTTGCTTCCAGCTATGTTTATTCTGGTATTTTGCTGTTGCTGTCTTGAAGACTTGAAGTTGTTGGGACTGCCGAGCCCACCACAGCTCAAACTAGTATGATATTGTCCGCTTTGGGCCGCATGCAAAGCCCGCACGGTTTTAAACAATGGGTCAATTCCCAAAAGGCCTCATACTAGTGTGGTGGGACTATTCCTTATAAGGAGAGGAATGAGACTCTCTGTTTCCAATGTGGGAATTGGGTTGACCACACCCAACAATCTCCCCCTCAAATCAAGGACCACATGAACAAGTGTCCTTCACCTCAGACCGTCTTGCACCGCCGCCAAACACAAGCGGGACACGCTGCCTGACAAACCCTTGGTCAGACAGACTTTCGATACAAGGGACAAATTTGTCTCTCTAAGGGAATGAATGAGGGTCACCTCCACATCAGGCAACAAAGGCAATCCCGTCCCGAGCGTAACCAAGCTCTGATACCACTTGTTGGGACTGCCGAGCCCACCACAGCTCAAACTAGTATGATATTGTCCGTTTTGGGCCGCATGCAAAGCTCGCACGGTTTTAAACAATGGGTCAATTCCCAAAAGGCCTCATACTAGTGTGGTGGGACTATTCCTTATAAGGAGAGGAATGAGACTCTCTGTTTCCAATGTGGGAATTGGGTTGACCACACCCAACAGAAGTTTCTTGGATCTTGAGCTCTGGGTTTCCAGTTACTTGGTCTATCTTGAGAATTCAGCTTGGAGACTCTATTCAGAATTTTGGAGAAATTTCTGGTTAATAAGGCTATCTCTTCACTACATTCATCATCGCTTGGACATTCAACTTTCCTATTTACAGTGGTTCCGAAAGCTAAGTTCTTCTTGGTATTCTTTTCAGAATCACGATGATACTCTATCTCATGAGCTTGTAATGTCCCAACCAGCTCATTCAGAGTCATCTTGGTTAGGTCTCTGGCTTCTTTTATGGCTTCCACTTTATTTCCAAATTTGTCCTTTGGTAGACATCTAAGAAACTTCATGATCAGCTTCGGTTATTTGTGTTTCTTGCCAAGAGCAACCATTTTAATCATTAGATCTCTGAATCGGGTATTAAACTGAGCAATAGTTTCATCATCATTCATCATCAACAATTCATATTGTCCAGTTAGCACACTCATTTTGCTCTCCCTAGCCTTTGCATCTCCTTCATGTACTGATTCTAGTATATCCCATGCTTCCTTGGCTGTATTGCAGTTAGAGATGAATTTAAACTGTTCTGAATCAACCGCAGTGAAGATAGCATTCAAAGCCTTGGAGTTTGCTTGACATGCTTTTAATTCTGCAGGTGTATATGAAAGTTTAGGCTTCAGTACTTATATAGCTCCTTCTTCTTCATTCTCAGGTATAACTGGTGGAGACCAACTTGTCATTACAGCAACCCATGCATAATCATCAACAGCGTCAATGAAGACTCTCATCATTGTCTTCCAAAATGCATAATTTGCCTCTCCTTCAAGCAAGGGTGGCTTAGATCCTCCTTCTCGACTAGCCATAGGTAGAACTCTTGTCCGGATCTGCTCTCCTTGCAATCAAGAGCTATTTAAGCACCAACTTTGATACCAATTGTAGTGTGATTCTACCTAAATTCGATCGGTTTTATCAATTTAAATCAATTTACCGTTTACTGTGTAATAGACATTATAATGTCTAATATGCGGAATTTTAAATAACACAGCAATTGATAACGCAGTTCGGTATAACAACCTACTCTGTGAGGCAGCTCTGCCCAACTTGAAGAATTGCACTAGCTAGAAAGCCCAGTTACAGTACAAAATCTCTTTGCTACTTAACTCTATGACTAGTGTGAGACAAGACAACACTTCTTCAAGTTGTCCCTAACACAAGCTCCTTTTCTATTGATCTCCCGATCGTTGTTGTCGTTTGTCGTTTGCCGATCAATGTGAGTGAAACTCAAATACGGCTCTAACTTCTGCGTCGATTCTTCTTTAGCAAAAACCTCAAACTCCCTGTTTATGCTTATACGTTGAAACTCCTGAATCGATGCTGAATATAGCCATAATGTCCTATATTTATAGAGCACTGGATCTATTGATCAATCGGATCCATCACTCTTCTTTTCCCTGTATGAATGTGATTTTCATATTTGTTATTCTGTTACATAAGGGAAAACAATGTTCTAATCTAGATCTATTTATGGATAAACCATAATTAATTTGGTTCTATTCCAAATATGTTTTAATCTTACCAAATAAAACACAAAATAGAATCTAGATTGGATTCAGCTGAATATCATATTTCCATATTTGCTCGTTCAGCCATAATTAATCTTGGACTTCCTTGTTTGTTGTTTTTTCTGAATCTGCGTCTTCTTGACATTACTTCATGTCGAAGTTACTGAAGAACTTGACGCCTGACATGAATTCATGTCAAAGTCTTCACCGTTCATAAAAATTGCCAACTCAAATAATGCTTGACTTTACAAATATAATATTAGAGCCAAAAGTAGTTGATAACAGATCCGTCCAGATATGAAGCTTGAAGATTTTCTCAAGATTTACGACCTACAGAAACTTAAGTTCTTATTATCCTTTGTTGGCCAGGTAAAGATGAAGCCTTTTGAACTGTGAAATAACTATCAATAGATCTACTATAACTTTACGTCTAATTCTGTGTTTTAATTAACTGTATCGAGCATGTTATAACATGGTGGCAGTATCGAGCATGTTATAACATGATGAATATTAAAGACAATAACACAGAATTGTTTACGCAGTTCGGTGATGAATACACCTACATCTGCGAGGCCTTGCCCAGTCTAGAAACCATTCACTAGATAATCAATATAGTGTACAAAACTCCTCACTTCTACCTATCTATGATTACCTCTAGTAGTGAACTTGTGAGCACCCCTCACTTGCCGGTCAACGTCAAGCTCCTCACTTGACAAGGTCGAGCTCCTCACCCAACTTTCTGATGACTACCTCTCCCGAGGATATTATGGCCGTGGTTCTAGACTTGCCGATGAACAAGATCCCGTTGCGGTTGATTGCTGAACTGCGTCTGCTCCACACGAAAGTATCCTTGACAGGATTTTTAATCTCTAAATCCGTAGTTGATTTCGCAGCCTTCGTTCTTCTTTTATAGCGCATGTTGTACCTTCAATCACGTACAACCCTAATCTATTCTTTCTATAACTGAATATTACAATTTCCAATTACAATATAGAAAAAGGAATAGACTAGATCTCTTTCCAATTATAAAGTTATGCCTAACTAATTCTTCCATAATAATTCCGTAGGCAATATTTAATCTTCCATACTTGAATTGGACGAGAATAGATGACTTGGAATCTTCTGTATTTAATCTTCAATAACCGAAAATAAATCGTTCTTCCATAACAATGTAATCCGATCGATACAAAGATTCAAGATCCATAAATAACTTTCCTGAGCATGTTAAAACATGCTTCCCTTCTTCACAAAAATGCCAACTTAAAAGTATGGACTTTACAATCTCCCCCTTTGGCATTTTGTGAACCCATCTTCATTTTGATGTCAGAATATCGAGTTACACAACTCCCCCTTAATATCAGAACACCAAAAACTTCTAAGAACTTCAAATCACTTCATAAGGGAAATCCAAAATATCCAGGAAAAGTTATTAAAATCATCCGGAATAAATTAAATTCAGAATGGATCATAAAGTCATCAAAATATCTCCCCCTTGGGGTCATAACATGCCAAAGTAGCATCTGAAGTAAATTAAATACCTGTTATAACATGTGCAACTCCAGTAGCTTCCGAAACAAATATAGCACCATGTTATAACATGTGCAACTCCAGTTAAAAGCTTTCGTCGGAATGGCTGTCTTGCTAGAACTAACATAAGAGCTTGCTGTATCAAATGATCCAGTATCCTTCATAAATCTTACAAAAGCAGATACAAACTTCTCTGTCATTCTACTTTCCATTTGCAACTTATTTTACCACAAAGCATGATAAACCTCCTTGTTTATAAAATTTCACAGAAAAATCTAACTCTCAACAGAGAATTATCATTGTCAGTTCTCAATTTAGACCTCACAGCTGGACCTTGTACTTCATCAAATTCATCTTCTTCAGTAGTTGCTGATTTCCTACTCTTCTTCCTCTGTTTCTTCTTGCCCAAAGAGGGAAACAAAGCTCCAAAAGCAATATTGGAGTCCAGACTTGACACATTAGCATCATTAATACTGATATCACTCACAAGCTTCTTCAACTTATGAAAGGCTTTAGGGGATTTCAACTTAGATTAGGGCTTCTCAACCGTCAAATCCAATCTCTGTCACTGTCTAAGGCTAACAACCCAGTTACAGCAGTCAAATCATCACCAATAACTCCCCCTAAACCAGAGCCTATAGAATTTGAGCTAGCCATCTCAAGTTTAAACACACACTCAGCAAATATACCAAAACTCCAACAAATCTCAATCCAATCAAAACCCTAGATTCAATGGCTACTTGCAACCTTCAAAATATATATATAAAACAACACTGATTTTTAGCAAAGATATGTAAAGAATACCTTGTGCATGTAGCTCAATTTGTTGGAGACACTCTGCAGGTTCAGTTGAATGTTGTGCGCTCAATACATCAATAAAGATCCAAACTTGGCAGCCAAAATCATGTAGATCATGAAGAACCAAAACTCTAGAACTCCATGAGCAGATGAAATCTTGGTATTTGTGAGTTCGGTGAGAGAGACGAAGAACAGAACCCAAGTAGAGAATGGGAAAACCAAAAGTAGAATAAGAAAACCCTTTTTCCCTCTCATTCTGCAAATATACAATATCACACAACTGCCCCCGTATCATCTTCAAGAAATTTCACACTGGCCAACAGGTTATTCAACTCCATAAACTCGCACTAAGGCCCAGAAAATTTTCAACAACTTCTCATACTCATCCAGACAGCATGTTATAACATGCTATATCTCACCATCCTTTTTCTTTCACTTTTCTATTTTTTTTTATAAAAGAATAAAAGCACTAATACAAGAAAAAAAAATCTACAACAACAACATAGAGGTTATGTCATGGTACCTCAACTCTGACAAACACCAAGGTGTTGTCTCAACAGATCAAATGTGGCAGCATCTAATGGCTTTGTGAAGATATCAGCAAATTGTTCAGCTGTAGAAACATGCTTGAGTAGAACCTCCTTCTTCTGCTTGACTTGAAGACCCAAGAAGTATGTAAGCTCTCCTACCGTACTCATCTCAAACTCACTCTTCACCATAGATACAAAATCATCAAAAAGCGTCTGAGTCGTTGACCCAAACATTATGTCATCTACATAGATTTGAGCCAGCAGTGTATGACTATCATGTTGAAACATGTACATCGTGCGATCTACTCCCCCTTGATGATAACCTTTCTTCAATAGAAACTGGGTGAGTTGGTCATACCTAGCACGTGGAGCCTGTATCAATCCATACCGAGCTTTCTTCAATTTGCAAACATGATTCGGAAGCTCTTCTTGCATAGCTGAAATCCAATACTCATCTTCTAACGTCTCTTTGTAATTCCTTGGTTCAATAGCTTCAGTCTCAGCATTGTCTTGAGGGCATGTTATATCATGGTCTATCGAAGGGGATGTTATAACATGATCTGGTGAAGATGTAGTTCCATCAGAAATAGGTGAGCTAGTAGTACGAGATCCATTCTCCAGTTGTTGATCATCTTCATCTTCCATGACGTCCATCTCTCCAATGTTCTCCTTGAGGCAGCTTATGTTTTGATCAAACACATAGCAATTGTCTGAAGATCTAGTTCCAACCAGAATAGCTTTCTCACCTTTCTTAACAGTGCATGTTTTATCATCGAATAGAACAATCAGCTTGCTATCACAGAGATGACTAATACTTAACAAGTTTGCCTCTAATCCATCTACAAGCAAAACATCATGGAATACAGGAAATCCTTTTATCTGCAATTCACTTTTTCCAATAACACTGCATATTTTTCCATCACCAAACCTTACAGTTCCAGTCCAAGGTACCACATTATTAATCAAATCTCGAGACCCGGTCATATGCCTAGAGCATCCACTATCAAAGTACCACGTATCTCTAGCATAAGCACTAAAACATGTATGAACAACATAACAAAGTTTAGATTTTGGCACCCATACCTTCCTGGTCAGATTTGTTTGAAGTGACGGACTCATGTTATAACATGTCTTGAAATCCTTTCCACGCATGATATCCTTTAGAAGTCTGAAACACTGATTCTCTGAATGCCCTTGAAACACTGATTCCACGCACTTAATGGCTGGTCTCTTCTTCTTGAAAATCTGATGTGTTTGTCTTCTGAATCCTTGCATAGGCTTCAAAACTTGATTTACATGAGCAGAAGTACTCACATACTGAAGTCCATATTTGGGTATGGCCTGGTTCACATATCCTAGACCATGTCTGTCCCCCGATGCTCTTCCCATTTCCAACAGATCATCCAAGACAGCAGTTCCTTTGTTGAGTCGTTTAATCGTTCCTTCTGCATCTTCTGTCCTCTTGGTCATACTCAGTAAATCATCTTGTGTTTTCCTCACACTTAATTCCAAGCTGTCATTCATGATCTTGATCTCGTCCCTTTCATCTTTCAGAATGACCTTCTCAGCTTTCAATTTCTTGATTGATTCCATTGCCATGATCCACATTCTGTATAGCTTATTATATGATTCATAGATATCATCTCCATGATCAGTTTTAGTTACATCCTCCACGTCTGGTTCCTCTTCTGCTTCAGTAATGATTTCAGACGGCATGTTTAAACATGCTGAGTCAGTAGGCATGTTTAAACATGCTGAGTCAGTAGGCATGTTAAAACATGCATGCTCCGATTCTTCGATCAGTGTTGCCCCAAACGACACATGATTGTTGACATGTTCCTCCTAATCATCACTCCAGGTAGCTGCATATGCTTTCCCTTTTTCCTTGGGAGAGGCACTAGGACATTGAGACTGAATATGACCAAAACCTTCACATTCTCTACATTGTACCTTTCCAGCATGCTTGAATGGTTTTGTGAGTGATTTAGACTCATTCTGACATGAATTTCCTCTTCTGATAGGCGATGGATTTTGTCCTCTAGTATCACTTCTGTTTGGACCAGTTCTCTTCAACATCCTAGCAAAATTTCTCGATATATTTGCAACTTCTTCTTCACTTAGCTGGTCGATATCTACATGTTCACTTTGGTCAGCTGCTCTAGCACCAGATTGATCTTTCTTCATTCCTGCCTCGAAGGCCAAGTTAGATTGTCTCTTTATAGCTTGCAGCCTCATCTCAAATGCACCAAGTGATCCCATAACTTCATCAAGAGTCATCGTTGAAGTGTCAAATGCATCTTCCATGGTTGTTACCTTGTTGTGAAATCGTTCAGGAAGGGATCTCAAAACTTTCTGAACCAGTTGGAAATCAGTGAATGGTTGTCCCAATTGGTCTGCTGTGTGAGCTAGATCACTGATCCGAATGTTATAGTCACCAATGGTTTCATGTTCATCCATCACAATTGTCTCAAATGTGGTTGTTACAGTTTGAAGCTTCAGTCTCTTCATCTTAGCATCTCCTTCATAGTGACTCTGAAGTTTATCCCATGCTGCTTTTGCCGAAGTACATGTAGAGATCAGTCGAAATTGTTTTTGATCTACAACAGAGTAGATAGCATATAGCACCTTGTTGTTGATTTTCTTGTTAGCCTTCTCAGTCGTGCTCCATTCTTCTAATGGCTTCACCGATCTCTCGCTTGTTCCAGTTTTAGCCTCAGACAGTGGTGAAGTCCAGGTATTTTCTATCCATTTCCATGCATCATCATCCAGACCGTGTATAAACACCATCATCTTCGCCTTCCAGTAAGGATAATTCGTTCCATCCAGTAGGGGCGGTCTCGCTGTTGATGTCCCGAGCTTCTCTTGAGTAGACATAATGATAGCTCCGATCTCACTACCCTTGTAAGAGGGATTGTAGTGACCTTGCTCTGATACCAATTGAAATAACTATCAATAGATCTACTATAACTTTATGTCTAATTCTGTGTTTTAATTAACTGTATCGAGCATGTTATAACATGGTGGCAGTATCGAGCATGTTATAACATGATGAATATTAAAGACAATAACACAGAATTGTTTACGCAGTTCGGTGATGAATACACCTACATCTGCGAGGCCTTGCCCAGTCTAAAAACCATTCACTAGATAATCAATATAGTGTACAAAGCTCCTCACTTCTACCTATCTATGATTACCTCTAGTAGTGAACTTGTGAGCACCCCTCACTTGCCGGTCAACGTCAAGCTCCTCACTTGACAAGGTCGAGCTCCTCACCCAACTTTCTGATGACTACCTCTCCCGAGGATATTATGGCCGTGGTTCTAGACTTGCCGATGAACAAGATCCCGTTGCGGTTGATTGCTGAACTGCGTCTGCTCCACACGAAAGTATCCTTGATAGGATTTTTAATCTCTAAATCCGTAGTTGATTTCGCAGCCTTCGTTCTTCTTTTATAGCGCATGTTGTACCTTCAATCACGTACAACCCTAATCTATTCTTTCTATAACTGAATATTACAATTTCCAATTACAATATAGAAAAAGGAATATACTAGATCTTTTCCAATTATAAAGTTATGCCTAACTAATTCTTCCATAATAATTCCGTAGGCAATATTTAATCTTCCATACTTGAATTGGACGAGAATAGATGACTTGGAATCTTCTGTATTTAATCTTCAATAACCGAAAATAAATCGTTCTTCCATAACAATGTAATCCGATCGATACAAAGATTCAAGATCCATAAATAACTTTCCTGAGCATGTTAAAACATGCTTCCCTTCTTCACAAAAATGCCAACTTAAAAGTATGGACTTTACAAACTGAATGGTTGTGTTAGTTGACTTTAGCAATCTGAAAACACCTTGTTTGCAGAAAATCAGAGGGATTGTAGCATCAGCTGACAGAAATTCAAGGCGGCTGATTCTTTCTACTAAACCCAAGGAAACTGAAGAAATGGTTGAGAAGAAGAGAAGTCTCATGGTAATTATTTGCATGCGTACTGTATGGCATTGTTGAGTTCTGTTTCCTCAAGCTTTCTATTCTTTTCTTATGTGTGTTTCTTTGACAAGTTCTTGCTTATCTTATTGTCAGTCTAAGCTGAGTGTTGGAGATGTGGTTAGCTGCTGTATTAAAAAGATTACTTATTTTGGTGTGTTTGTTGAGGTGAGTTAAGATTTTTCACTTCATAAGTAGCACTTAGAGGAATCGAACGTGGAATATAATGGATAAACTAACTACAAAATGTAGGTTGAAGGAGTACCTGCTCTGATTCACCAGACAGAAGCATCTTGGGATGCCACCTTGACCCTGCATCCTTCTTTAAAGTTGGTCAGGTAATATCTGAATTCCCTTCTGCATTCCCAACTCTAAGGTTCATTGTATATCCAGTCTGAAATTCTGAGATTCTGTCCATTTTATGTTGGAACATTTATCGTATTATGTATTCGTGATATATATGGAGTATGGATACACAGGAGTTGCGGAGTTTAAGTGTATGTTACTTGAGAATAAAATTAAAATATAAATAATACGAAAGGTTACTTCCATTCGTATATGATTCATTGTAGCAGTTTGATTAAGTCACTGCATGCTGAAAAATGAATGTATCTTCTATACTACTTCGTAGAGATAGAACTTTACGAATAGTATGAAGAATTGTATCCTTACAAATAATTGTCTATATAAAGCATGATCTGCCATACATATGAAGTATTAAATTACTTACCATCTTGCCTTAGAAGAGGTTTACTGCAGAACCTTTTCTTGTTCCTAGATATAAACAAAGTCTACAAACACTTGTGTGATTGTTTCTTGTATAACAACCAAGATTCAATTGTTCTTCTTCGTATCTCAAAAGAGTTACCGTGATACCTTGTTGTTTACAGTGGGTCGGTAAATTTCTTTTAGGAAAGCGTATCTAATACGTGCTTGAAAGACATTATCCGGTTCCCACATAGCTGTACGTACGTACAGTTTTAACAATCTAAAAGAAATTTATACGTGGGATAATGACTTCTTCCTTACGAGAGATGACTACCAACTTTCAAAAGTTTGATAAGTTTGAGGGTGTTGGCTATCGTTGTTGGTAGAAAAAGATGCACTTTCTGTTGACAAACCTGAATGTGGTTTACATACTAAGCACCCCAATGCCGCCTTATCCAGCAGAAGAAGAAGAAGAAGAAAACGAGCCTCTGAAGACTACACGCCGCAGAACCAAGTGGGAGAATGACGATTACATTTGCCGTGGACACATCCTGAATGCAATGTCAGACAATCTGTTCGACATATACCAAAATGTGGAGAGCGCAAAGGAACTTTGGGACCATCTTGAATCCAAATACATATCAGAAG
Organism: Sherardia arvensis; assembly: GCA_948330725.1. Classification (NCBI taxonomy): domain Eukaryota; kingdom Viridiplantae; phylum Streptophyta; class Magnoliopsida; order Gentianales; family Rubiaceae; genus Sherardia; species Sherardia arvensis. The sequence goes on along the minus strand of OX415239.1, from coordinate 6,013,034 downwards.
ATGCTTCAAGTAAGAAATTTCTGGTTAGCAATTTTAATAACTACAAAATGGTTGATAGTCGTCCTGTTATGGAGCAATTCCATGAGGTCCAGCATATGTTGAATCAAATCAGACAACATGGGATGATTATGGATGAAGCAATTGCAGTTCTGAAACACAAGAAAGAAGCTTTGTCCTTGGGAGACTTGTCTTCTCACCTTCGTATTGAAGAGAGCATCAAATCTCAAGATGGTTTGAAGGACATGAAAAACACTCCAATTTCCTCCATCAATGTAGTGGAGGAAGGCAATTCAAGTGGTACTAACAAGTCCAAGAAACGCCCATGGAAGTCCAACAAGAAAATCTCCAACTTTGACAAGAACAAGAAGCAAAAGAAAATATCTTGTTGGGAGTGAGGTGGTTCTCATTTGAAGAGGGATTGCCCTTCTATGGAGAAAAAGAAAACCGGTTCAAAGGGTCGACACAATGTAGATCCAACTCAAGGTCAGTTAGCACATGGTGTTACTACAAAGGTTGAAATGAACTTTGTAGCAACAATTTCTGAAATCAATGTTGTGCAGGAGGATGACTCTTGGTGGACGGACTCCGGGGCATCTAGACATGTGTGTAAAGATCGACGTTATTTCAAAACTTACCAAGAATTGGAAGATGGGCTGATTCTATACATGGGGAATAATTCTAAAGGCATTGGACAAGTAGGGTTTCTTCTTACTTCTGGAAAAACGTTGACTTTAAATGATGTTGTTTTTGTCCCCGAAGTTAGAAAGAATTTAATGTATGTTGGTGTGTTAAAATAAGTATGGCTTTAAACTTGTATTCGATGCCGATAAGCTAATAATTAGTAAAGGCAATGTTTTTGTAGGACAAGGATACTATTGTAATAGTATGTTCAAACTATCTATTGATAATAAAAGTATGAATTCTACTTACATGCTTGATGTTTCTTCTTTATGGCACAATCGTTTATGTCATGTTCATTATCGCCGTTTGCATGAAATGTCTAAACTTGGTTTAATTCCTACTTTTGACATGAATGTTGAAAAATGTAAGACTTGCATGCTTAATAAAATTACAAGAAATTATTTTCCAAGATTGAAAGAAAATCTAATTTACTTGAATTAGTACATAGTGATTTGTGTAATTTTCATAGCACTCCATCTTTCGGAAGTAAAAATATGTAGTAACTTTTATTGATGATTTTTCTCGATATTGTTATGTTTACTTGTTGTTTTCTAAATATGAGGCACTAGATAAGTTCAAAACTTATAAGACTGAAGTTGAGTTACAAACTAATGTTATGATTAAGAAACTTCGGACTGATAAGGGTGGAGAATATTATGATCCATGTTATTTTTCATCGGTTGGAATCATTCATGAAACAACTTTTCTATATACACCACAACAAAATGCATGGTGTGGCGGAGAGAAAGAATAGAATCCTTAAAGAGTTTGAGTAATGGATTTTGGGGAGAAGCTATGATGACAGCTTGCTATATATTAAATAGAGTTCCAAATAAAAGGAGCAAAGTCACCCCATATGAACTTTGGCACGAAAGAAAACCTAATCTCAACTACTTATGAGTTTGGGGTTGTAGAGCGATTGTTAGATTGCCGGAACCTAAAAGAAAAACTTTGGGTGAAAAAGGAATTGATTGCATCTTTATTGGATATGCTAAACATAGCAAGTCCTACAAGTTTTATGTATTAGAACATAATGATTATGTATCGGTTCATTCTGTAATAGAATCGAGAGATGTAATTTTTGATGAAACAAGGTTCTCTTCTATTCCTAGGCCAAAGGACATGCCAAATGTTTCTTGTAACTCTAAAGAAGTTGAGTTTGAAAAGGATCATGACATTCCGGAAATTAGGAGAAGCAAAAGAATTAGAAAAACAAAATCTTTTGGTCCTGATTTCCAAATTTACTTGGTTGATGGAACAAGGGAGTCTTTATGTACCGAAACACTATATTGTTTTACTGTTGAGGAGGATCCTAAAAGTTTTAATGAGGCTATGAAGTCTCATGATGTTGCTTTCTGGAAAGAAGCTGTGAATGATGAAATAGATTCAATTATGGGTAATAATACATGGATTTTATCTGATTTACCACCTGGTTGTAAACCACTTGGGTGTAAGTGGATTTTCAGAAAGAAAATGAGAGTCGATGGAACTGTAGAAAAATATAAAGCAAGACTCGTAATCCAAAGCTTTAAGCAAACATTTGTTGTTGATTATTTTGACACATATGCCCCAGTGGCTAGAATTACCACAATTAGATTATTAATTGCTCTAGCGGCGATTAATGACCTTGTCATTCACCAAATGGATGTTAAAACAGCATTCTTAAACGGTGATTTGGAGGAGGAGGTGTACATAAAACAGCCAGAAAGTTTTGTGGTTAATGGACAAGAAAACAAGGTATGCAAGCTTATTAAGTCATTGTATGGACTAAAGCAAGCACCAAGACAATGGCATCAAAAATTTGATGATGTGGTTCTGGCTAATGGTTTTCGCATTAATCAGTCAGATAAATGTGTTTATAGCAAATTTGAAAATAAGGGTCAAGGTGTTATAATTTTCTTGTATGTTGATGACATGCTCATATTTGGGACTGATTTAGATCAAGTCAATAAAACAAAAGGTTTCCTTTCTTCGAACTTCTCTATGAAAGATATGGGAGAAGCTGATGTGATCCTTGGAATCAGGATAAAAAGAGAGGATGGTTCATTGTCTTTAACACAATCTCATTATATTGAGAAAGTGGTGAAGAAATTTAATGAATGGAATAGTACTCTGTATGCAACTCCAATGGACCCAAGCATTAAACTGGTGAAAAATACTGGTAACCCAGTTTCACAATTGGAGTGTGCAGGTTTGATTGGGTGCTTGATGTATGCTATGACTAGCACTCGACCTGATATAACATTTGCTATTGGAAAGTTAAGTAGGTTTACTAATAATCCTAGTTTGATTTATTGGCAAGCCTTGAGACGAGTTTTAAGGTATTTGAATAAGACCATGGACTATGCTTTGACATATAATGGCAAGCCTTCGATTTTAGAAGGGTTCTCAGACGCAAGTTGGATCTCGAATAAAGACTACTCGTCTACAAGTGGTTGGGTGTTTCTTCTTGGAGGAGGTGCTATTTCATGGTCATCTAAGAAGCAAACATGTATTACCCACTCAACAATGTCTGCAGAATTTATAGCAATGGATTTGGCTTGTAGAGAAGCGGAGTGGCTTAGAAATTTACTGAATGAAGTGGAGTTATGGCCGCAGCCAATATCACCTATCGCATTACATTGTGATAGTACTTCAAGTATTTCAAACGCATATAGCCAAAACTATAATGGTAAATGTCGACACATAGGTGTTAGACATAGTTATGTTCGAGAAATGATACGGAATGGAGTTGTTACCATTGGTTTTGTACGCTCAAATGTGAACTTGGCGGATCCGTTCACTAAAGTTTTGCCAAGAGAGTTGGTGTACAAAAGTTCAAGAGGGATGGGTCTAAAGCCCTTATTAAATAACAAGTGAAGAAAAATCAATTCAACGTCTTGTATAACGCAAGATCTTAAATTCAAATGAGGATCCAACTTTACTTGAAATTTGTTGCACTATAAATCCTTAATCCCTAGATGAGAGCATGTTTTTTCTGCAATGTTAGGAGGTTGATTAGTTTCTTAATAAATCTTTGACAAAGTTGCTCATGTTGCAGGAGCAAGAATTTAAAGATTTACCTATATGAGTAAGAGGTTCGGCCGCTTCATCATTAAAGTCTGGGGCTTGACGTAGACTGCTCATTATAAATGGATATGGACTCAAGGCCTTTAAAGGAGTCAAGATACAATATAGTTTGTTTTAGTCTCGTGTGTGTAACATCTTCAGTATTTCGTAGTGGTTGTATGATTCAATGCCCGGTCAATCATTTCAATCCGAGATATTGTAAAGTATGTTGTACTAAGTGGAAATTCAATCTTCGTGATATTTTCATTATGCATAAGTCTTGTTTGTTTTGTCTTTATTGTAATGAATCATATACAAATTTTAGAACATTTATACTATAAATGGGAGGAGGATTGTTGGAACATTTATAGTATTATGTATTCGTGATATATATGGAGTATATATGGATACACAGGAGTTGTGGAGTTTAAGTGTATGTTACTTGAGGATAAAATTAAAATATAAATAATACGTACGAAAGGTTACTTCCATTCGTATATGATTCATTGTAGCAGTTTGATTAAGTTACCGCATGCTGAAAAATGAATGTATCTTCTATACTACTTCGTAGAGATAGGACTTTACGAATAGTATGAAGAATTGTATCCTTACAAATCATTGTCTATATAAAGCATGATCTGCCATATATATGAAGTACAAAATTACTTCCATCTTGCCTTAGAAGAGGTCCTTTTCTTGTCCCTAGATATAAACAAAGTATACAAACACTTGTGTATCTCAAAAGAGTTACCGCCGGTAAATTTCTTTTAGAAAAGCGAATCTAATACGTGTTTGGAAGACATTATCCGGTTCCCACATAACTGTACGTACGTACAGTTCTAACATTTTATGATCAGATTGTGGAGGCAAAAGTTCATCAGCTGGATTTTTCCCTAAAGCGCATTTTCTTGTCATTAAAAGAAATAACGGTGAATCTCTATTTTTTGTTGATGCTCAAGTAGGGACCTTTAAATGAATAATCAAGACTCCAAAATTCTAAATAAAATTTCAATTCCTTTCGCAGCCTGATCCATTAATCGAGGCCTTGGATGCGGTTGTGGGTGGTCAAGGTCCGCCAGATGGCCAATTTAAAGGGTAATTCTGAAGTGGAGTCTCTGATGAAAGAACTGCAGCAGGTTGAGGCTGTTCAATCAGTGTCCAAGGGTCGATATTTCGTGAGTCCTGGTCTGGCTCCTACTTTTCAGGTGAACATATAACCCACAGAGTTACATTTGATTTCTTGTTGTTTGCCTTAGTACTAATGAAGAGCAAACAGGTTTACATGCCGTCGATAAATGAAAACCAGTACAAATTACTTGCTCGTTCTGGCAATCGGGCACAAGAAGTGAGTTTGTAGCCATTGTATTTGTTTCTTAAACAGGTACATAGGACAAGTTTATTAACATATATGTTGATGGCAGGTGATAGTTGAGACATCCTTGGATAAGGAAGAGATGGTATCCATCATTCAAACCTGCACAAACAATGTCCAATGATTTTGATTTATTCTTCCTTTCTCTTCAGTTTTCTTTGCAGAAAGTAGAGCCTTTCGTATTAAAACATGTAATTATTATATCACCTGTAATCACTATCTTCTTCTATAGTTTCTTGGGGAAAACCACTATAATTTTTGTTATACGTAAAATTAAACAAGAAATTAGTTGCACAATTTTCTGAACAATATGATGAAAAATTTTACTGCTACATATTGTCAAGGAAATAGCAAAGTTAGTAAAGCTTTCTCCATTCTATATAATATAATCTTAGAATATTATATAGAGCGAAACAAAAAAATCTCTACAATATTTATTAACTAAAAATAAATAATACTCTAACAAAAAATAAAAACCAAAATAAAACAAAATTCTCTGACTTGAAAAACTAATTAAAATATTTCCTAACGTTATTTTGTTGAGTGATGATCTTAATATATTCAATTTTTAAGTTATGCTTTGTTACAATGGTGAAATGTGAAATGTAATTAAAGTTCCCAGCGTGATTCATATATTCATATATATGCTAAAATGGTGAAATGTAATTAAATTTTAATTACGTAAGTCAACCACATGGCAGTTACAATTTTATTATCATTTTTAACTTTCTTCATATCTTCTGCATTTACAAGTACACGAATCCCACACGTAAAGTCACAATGCACGCACGAATTCAAATCTTTCTATAAATTCTTAAAAATAAACCTTTCATTTTCTACATTTGCACGAATGTCACACTTAATACCACAATCGATGCACGAGTTCAAATCTTTTTATAAATTCTTAAAATAAACCTAAGAATATATTAAAACGTAATCTATTTCTGAATTGGAATTATAAACAATATTAATTGCACGTAAAATAGCAAAGCTTGCTATCTTTCTCCTCTTCCCACTGATACCCATTAGTGATTCTAATGATGATTTAATACAGTGCTCTCTTTTCTCTCTGTCTCTTCATTACAACCATTGTGTCATTATGCTCAACATTGTGTCTCGAGCTGCTGCAATATCTCGCGCTGATTCATAACAATATGCAGCCTCTGCTGCAGAATATCATTGTCCGGACTTCCATCAATGGTAACGGAGCAGAAGTCCACATCTGCAGGCACAAAATTAAGTGATTATTATGCATTCCAGAAATAAATGAGAGTTTAGCTGCTTAAAACTACTTGCAGCAACCAAGAAGACTCTAATATCTCATAAAATATGAGCATTCATGCTACGGAGGAGAACAGATTCTGAAGGAATTGACATATGACAGTCTACTTCTATGTGACTTGCTGAAAACCAACTATAGATCAAGCAAAGCATCTACAATCAAACACTATCAGAATTGCAACCTAAAATTAGATGACTATTGTCATATATATCAAACTTACACCAGATATTATATCCTCTGCAACTCCTTTTTCAATTGATGGATATAATGACCTGGCAAATTGAACCTGAATCCAACTGCCCACACTCTCCGACAACTCAGCCTCACACGCCACCAATCCCAATCGTTGATCCCATTAGATTCATTGTCACAGGGGCCACGTCTCTCGGCAAGAAACAGATGGATTCTGCGCTCAACCACCTGGCCGATTGACTGGGGTATACGAGTGCTGCGGAACAGTGTCGTTTCTGATACATGGTGGCTTCAACGGGTTAGCGCAGAGGATTCACCGTCGTGACACTGAGAACGAGCAGCACCGACAAGAATTTTTGCGGAGGAAGAATTGAAATCGCAGGTTATGATTTGATTCTAGCTAGCCGTCTGGGTTCGGAGAGAAGCAAAATTGGGAATTCTGAGAAATAAGAAGAATGTGGGGAAAAGGAAATAATGGTAAAGAGAGAAGGACGGCAAAGTAAAGGAAACGAGAGATAACGTTTCCGTCTCTAAACTGGGCCCATATGCCACGTGTCATCATCTAATTAGCCCCACAATTCCACGTACAAAAATCATCCACATACAAAATTTTCTGCTTTACTATCATTTTTTAACTTTCTTCATATCTTCTACATTTACACGAATCCCACACATAGAGTCACAACGCACGCACGAATTCAAATCTTTTTATAAATTCTTAAAAATAAACCTTTCATCTTGTTTTTTTTCTTTTTTTTTTCTTTTGAGGAGATAAACCTTTTGGTGATACCAGGCCCAAGCCCAAATACCTCATGATAGTATGGGCTTGGCCCGTCACAGGATAAAGCTAGTTTGGCAGTATCCGGGTTCGTACAACTCGGACAGCGACACACACTAGAGGACACTCGGAACATGGACCACTCGGGAGGCATGGGTTATTGTATAAATAGTGCCCCTCAGCACTATTCCAAGTAAGTATCTTCTGATTATTCAAGTGATTACCCCTTTTCTCTCCCGAGATCCATCTTTCATCATCACGCCGGAGGGTCTACCCTCGGGTACCTCCGATATCCATCTTTCATCTTGCAGGACCAGATATTGGATCAGGGATTAGGGGCTTATCCGGACTGACCAGGCAGGCAGCATCAAGTTGGCACGCCCAGTGGGACACGATCTGTGTTCACAAAAAGCATTAAGATGCCGCCTCGAGGTCGGCCGCCGCGAAGAGGTAGAGGAGGAAGAAGACCGGAAGCGGTAGAGGAGGACCTTACTTTGCGCCAAATGAGGGATCGAGCGCGCAAGGGGAAGGCTCCAGCGCATTCGGATCCAGACGTCTCTGAAGGAGATTCAGAGCCGGAAGGAGAGAGGAAACCGGAAATGACGCAGGATGATCGCGACAGAAGGGAGTTCGCCGCCACCCAGGAGGAGGAGTACCGCCGTTGGCTGGCGGCAAAGCAAGGATCGGGGTCGGGGACGAAACCGACTGAAGAACGGTCGAACCCTCCGGTGACCGAGGTCCGAGTACCCCCGGTTCAGCTTGGGTCAGGATCTAACCCGACCCCGATGGGACCTCCTACGGGTTTACCTCCGTTGGCTGCGGAGGTGGTCAGCCGAGGACCCCCTGCCGTTCACAGGCAGGAGAGTCTTCGGCCTCCGGTTGTGATAGACTTGGAAAGGCAGGCTGGGAGTGTAGGGCAACCAGCCGGAATGGTGCCAGGATATGGCCAAGGTGGGGGCTATCCCAGTTATGGAGCTCCAGGACACGGGATGATTCAACACGGATATCAGGGGTACCCCCCCGCACCAGGAGGGTATTACGCCCAACCCCCTGGAGCCTCCGGGGGCTGGGCCCCCGGGATGCAAGGACCGGTGTGGATGCAAAGCCAAGCACCGATGGCCGGATACGCCATGGCTCAGCCGGCCCCGGTCGCAGGAACCTATGGCACATACCCGGCGGTTGTAGATCGGGCCCCGGCGGCTCTAAACTCGGTAGAGGAGAGGTTGGATCGGTTGATAGGAAGGAATGGAGGAAGGCCTACCTCCCCCTAGATAGGTTACATCAGCACTTTCCCTTGGCCGATGGGAATGAGAGTCCCGGAGGGGGTGCCGACCTACAGTGGGGAGACTGATCCAGAGGAATTTGTCAGGACGTATCACAACGTCATGGGAACACGTGACGTTCGGGAGGAGCTTATGTGCAAGCTGGTGAGCTCGTATCTGAGGGGAAGCTGTTTGTCATGGTTTGAGGCGCAACCCTCGGAAAGTTTTAGGAACTACTATGATTTTTCGAGGGCTCTGATGCACAGATATGAGACCAAAAGGAAGAAGTACCTCCCTCTGGCCGAGGTGGCTTATAGTCGGCAATCGGCAAAGGAGGAAGTGCGGGGTTTCCACAGGAGGTACATGGATGATTCTATGAAGGTGATCGACAGAGACGCTCAAGTGAAGGCCCTGATAGCAGGGTTCATTGCAGGGCTGAGAGACGAGGTGCTATGGGCAAAACTCATGGAGAATATCCCGACCACCTTTCACCAGCTGGATCTTGAGGTGGAGATGTATTGTTCGCTTCTCGAAGGGAGCAAGAAGAGGAAGGAGGAAGGGTACTTCGAGGACAAGGGGATAGGAAAAGGTGACAAGGTTCGGGTGGCTGATCCCGGCAGGAGGGAAGCGGGCCCGGCTCCGATGAGGCCGAGGGTAGACCCCCCTCGGGCTGAAACGTTCACTCCCCTGACGAAAACCCGGTCGGAGATCCTGACAATTCATCGAAACCTGTTTCAAGACCCGGCCCCCATACCGGGAAATCCGACTCCAGCGAATGCAGCTAAATATTGTGCTTTCCACAAGTCTAATGGACACACAATAGATGGTTGCCGAAGCCTAAGGGTGGAGATTGAGAAGTTGATCGAGAGAGGACAGTTAAGAGACTGTGTGAGCCAGGAGAACCAGCGTCCGGCGACTGGGCAGCAGGCCGGAGCGGGGAGGAAGAGGAATTGGAGGAATAGGCCGCGGAATGATAACCAGCGAGGGGTTCCGGCTCCGGCCGCCCAGCCGGGTGCGGCAGCTCTGGTTATGGCACCGGAACCGGTTAATCAGGTCCCTCCCCGGATGATAAATGTCATACATGGAGAAGTAGGGGGTGGGCCCCAGTCCCATGCAGTGGCTAAGGCCCGGAGCCGGTATGTGCCGGCTGGTGAGGACAGGGAGAAGAGACTGCGCCCCACCGAGGCCATCACCTTTTCGGATGAGGATCCGGTGCCCAGTCTAACTCCCCATACGGATCCGATGGTGATCACGGCGGAGATAGAAGGATTCACGGTCAAGCGAGTGTTCATTGATGACGGAAGCAGTGTGGAAATCATGTTTGCTTCTTGCTTTGACCAGCTGGGAATAGGCCGCCATAACCTTCGCCCGAGCACCTCTCCCTTGTCAGGGTTTACCGGCCGCACGGAGCATCCCTTGGGGGTGGTGTCCTTAACTGTAACAGTGGTCGACGACCTGGACAGGAGCAAGAAGACATCGGTCCGGTGCAACTTCGCGGTTATAGACGCTCAGTCCCCATACAACATCATCATCGGACGGCCGTGGATGGCTCAAGCCAGGGCCATTTGCTCAACGTACCATTTGACCATGAAGTTCCCAACTAGTCAGGGGGTGGCGACGGTTCGAGGAAGCCAGTCCACGGCCAGAAGTTGCATGCTCACAGCCCTTCAGGAGGCTAGGAAGGCCCCGGTTGGAGCAGTGCAGGGAGAAGTAGGTCCGGGGGATGTAGAAGATATGCAGGTGGGGAGCCGAGGCACGATCAAGGTCGGGAAAAAAATGCCGACCGATGTGAAGGAAGAGTTATGATCCTTGCTTTCAAAATACGAAGATGTGTTTGCATGGGAAGAGAAGGACTTCACAGGCGTACCTCCGGAGTTAGCTCTCCATAAGCTGAATGTATACCCCGAGTTAAAGCCTATCCGACAGAAGAAGAGGGCCTTGGCAGGGGATAGGGCCGAGGTGGTGAGACAGGAGGTGTTGAAGTTGCTGGAAGCCGGGGTAGTGGAAGAAATTATATACCCGGAATGGTTGGCTAACCCGGTGTTAGTAAAGAAGCACAATGGGTCCTGGAGAATGTGTATCGACTTCACCGATCTTAACAAGTGTTGCCCAAAAGACAGTTACCCTCTTCCCCCGGTCGACCGGTTGGTGGAAGCCATCACCGGGTACGAGGCTCTGGCTTTCTTCGATGCATACCGGGGCTATCACCAGATTCAAATGTCGGGAGAGGACAAGCCGAAAACAGCTTTTATCACAGATTTTGGAACTTATTGCTACAGGCGGATGCCGTTCGGCTTGAAGAATGCAGGGGCGACGTACCAGCGGATGGCAGACTCGATATTTCGAAATCAGCTGGGCCGGAGCATGGAGCTATACGTTGACGACATGGTGGTGAAGAGCCGAAGCTACCCGGGTTTCTTAGAATACTTGGGAGAGATGTTTGGCATTCTAAGGAAGGTCAACCTGAAGCTAAACCCCGAGAAGAGTGTGGTAGGAGTAGCGGCTGGGAAGTTCCTCGGATATATGGTGTCTAGCAGGGGGATTGACGTCAATCCGGAGAAAGTGGAGGTGATAAGCCGGATGCAGTCGCCAAAGAACGTAAAGGAAGTGCAAAAACTGATGGGTTCCCTGGCAGCCTTGAGCCGTTTTCTGTCAAAAGGTGCCGAGAGACAACTTCCCTTCTTCAACATACTAAGGAGGGCAAAGAAGTTCGAGTGGACAGAGGAATGTGAGAAGGCATTCGGGGATCTGAAGGAACATTTGAGCCGGCTCCCGACCCTCTCGAAGCCGAAGGAGGGGGAGGATTTGCTCTTATACCTGTCCGCATCCGCATCGGCTGTCAGTGCGGTACTGGTCCGAGAGGAAGACGGGAGGCAGTGTCCGGTATACTTTGTCAGCCGGGCATTACAGGGTCCGGAGACTCGGTACACAAGTCTGGAACAGTTGGTGTTGGCGCTGGTTTACGCCTCAAAACGGTTGCGCCCGTATTTCCAGGCTCACCCGATTGCGGTCCTGACCAACCACCCCCTGAAGCAGGTGATGCTCAAGCCAGAGGCGTCGGGACGTTTGATGAAGTGGGCCATAGAGTTGGGGGAACACGAGATAACATATCAGCCGAGAAAAGCCATTAAGGGCCAGGCAATGGCGGATTTCCTGACAGAGATGGTCGGGTCAGACACGGTGGCCGAGGAAGAGCCTGAAGCAAGCCCGGGATGGACATTGCATGTCGACGGGTCAGCGCATGCAGGAGGCAGTGGAGCCGGAGTATTGTTGACATCCCCGGAAGGAGAGGAGTACCACTATGCGTTACATTTCGATTTTAAAACCACGAATAATGAGGCAGAATATGAGGCGCTGGTAGCAGGACTCAAACTGGCTCGGGAATTAAAGATAGGAAAGATCCGGGCATTTAGCGACTCTCAGATCGTAGTTCAGCAGGTGAATGGGGAATACGAGGCAAAGGAGAGAAGTTTGCAAAGGTACTTGGAGCGGGTCCAGCCTATGATCCGGCAGTTCGATAGTTTCAGCTTGGAGCAGGTGCCAAGAGAACAGAATGAAAAGGCCGACGCGTTGAGCAAATTGGCATCTTCGAAGTTGAAGCCAGGACAGAAGGCGCCTCTCAGAAGGGAGACACTGGAGAGGAGAAGTTACGAACAGGCTGATGAGATCCTGGCAGTGGAGGTGGTGCCAGAAGACTCTTGGATGGCTCCGATTCGAGCGTACCTTCTGACAGGAGAGGTCCCGGCCGACCGAGTGGTGGCCAGGAAAATCCGAGAAGTTCATGAAGGTCCGAATGGTAGTCATCAAGGAGCCAGAACTGTGGCTCGGAAGATTTTACGGATGGGGTACTATTGGCCTACCATGTTTGAAGACTCGCAGGATAGGGTTCGGTCATGCCTTCAGTGCCAGAAGTTCGCACCGCTACTGCACGTACCAAGGGAAGAGATGATGGGGATAACAGGTGCCTGGCCTTTCAGCAGATGGGGACTGGATCTGGTCGGACCCTTTCCTACTGCTCCCGGCAGCTTGAAGTACCTGATTGTGGCTATCGATTACTTCACCAAGTGGGTGGAAGCCGAGCCCCTGACTAACATCCGGGGGTCTACCTGCGTGAAGTTTTGTTGGAGGAACATCGTATGCAGGTTCGGAGTTCCGAGGGCCATAGTAACTGACAATGGAGCGCAGTTTGAAAATGATCCTTTTAAGTCTTGGTGTGTAAAATATGGAATAAACCAGAAGCTGACGTCAGTTTACCATCCGCAAGCCAACGGCCAGGTGGAGGTGACGAACCGGACAATCGTAAGTGGGATTAAGGCCCGGCTACAGGGAGCAAAGGGTAACTGGGTGCATGAGCTCCCGAGTGTTTTGTGGGCTCATCGGACTACGGAAAGTTCGGCAACCGGAGAATCCCCCTACAGTCTGACGTATGGATCCGAGGCGGTAATCCCGGCCGAGATTGGCATCCCTAGCCTTCGGACGGCCGAGCCGGTCCCCGAAGAAAAGAATGAAGAGGAAGCCAGGACAAATCTGGACTTGCTGGAGGAAAGAAGAGAGAGGGCGGCCCTGCACGAGGCTAAGGTGAAGGAGAAAGTAAAGAAGTATCACGACAGGAGAGTCAGGAAGGAGCAGTTCAAGGTAGGAGACAGAGTTATGAGAAGAAACGACAAGAGTCACCAGGAGCCGGAAGGCAAGCTGGCACCCAACTGGGAAGGACCGTATCGGGTGATAGAAGCCCACCCGGGCGGGAGTTATGTGCTGGAGGATCCAGCGGGGAGGGGAATTCCCCGAAGGTGGAACATAGCAAACCTCAGGCGGTTCTATGGATAGTCGCTGGCACTTGTTGCCTAGATAGAATAGCCTCTGGCACTTGATGCCTAGGTAGAATAGCCTCTGGCACTTGATGCCTAGGTAGAATAGCCTCTGGCACTGGATGCCTAGGTAGGATAGATCCCCGGCGGTAGGAGCCCGGGATAGAAACCTAGAGGTCAGACGACCGAAAGGTAGGTAGGAGGACACCCTGGGAACAGGGATTTTTGTAAAAAGGGCTTACCCCCTTGTGTCCGTTTTTAAAAGAAGGAATGAATGCGCGCATTAGAATGTTAAAATTGAAAAATATGTCGTTTACTGAAAATTATTGTACATATTAGGAACAAGAAGGTTACAACTGTCTACAGGACCGGACTGTTACAGACTCGGAAGAGTTACACAATAGAAAATTATCCTATTCTGGAGCCCGGGAGGAGGACGCCTCGCCTGGAGGAATTCTCCTGGTCTCGCGACGACTCCTCTGAACAGCCATCTCCAGCATTTGCTGCTCTTCGGCCGAAGTGTGAGGAACGTCCGTACCATCATTAGGGGCGCCCCCTGTCCTTGTCGCCGAGTTAGGCGTTCTTTGTCTAGTTTGGGCAGTAACCCTGTTCGTAGCGGCCGGATCCCCAATTCGGACGGGAGTTTGCCTTGCAACTCTTTGTCTGGTTGATACATCCTCGGTACCGACTATTTTCTTCTTGCCTTTCTTGTCATTCCGGGGCGGGCGTGAATCACCGCGGGGTGGAGGATCGGCTCCCTGAGCAGGATCGGAAGCCCTTCCCTGACCAGGGAATTGGGCACGGAATCGGGTTGCGACCGTCCGGAGCCGGGCCAAGCGCCGCTCGGAAGCTTCCAAGTCTAAAAGCTGAGGAGCATGCTCATATTTTTCATAGGCCAGGTCGACTTCGTCCGGAGGAGGAATGCGCGATAAGGACTCGGGAAGGATTTTTCGACTCAATATGTTCTTCCTCCAACCCTTAGCCGCCTGGTAGGCAGATGCCCAGCTGCCCGATGTCCGATCAGAACTTTCCATCCAGGCGATGAGATCGTCGACGGCCCGAGGAACGTCAGTTAGTACGGGTACGTCGACCTCTCCCTGGCGGAGTCCCAGCAGGTGGTAGGAAAGATGAACTATTACCAGCTCCTGCTGCAGAGTCCGATTTCTAGTGGCCAGTCTCTCGTTCTCAGTTTCCAGTGTGGTAACTTGCCTACGGAGCTCGGTCGTGTTCTGCATTCGCTGGCACTTGTTGTAGTACAGGATGACATCATGCCACACCTCGTCCAGTTCCTTTTGGATCCGGACCTGGAAATTGTGGTGTTGGGCCTCTGTCTCTGTCATAACCTGGTCGAACTCCAGAACTCGGCCGATATTTTCGAAGGCCATCCGGTAGCATTTCAGCAGGGACCCGAAGTCCTCTTGGATCTGGAGCAGGCAAGTGAGCAGACAATCGGCATCGGGAAACTCTGAGATCAGGGGGCCGAGTCCTCCTTCAGATAGTAGATCGATCAGACTCGGACAGCCGGCCCCGACTGGAGCCGGGGGAAGAACGGGGACGCTAAGGACTCTAGAAGAACCCTGATGCCAACATGATCAAGTCAGGACACACAAAAAAAAAAAAAAAAAAAAAAAAAAACAAAGCAATAAATAGAAGCAACGGCACCGAGAGAAATAGAAAGCATGTTTATTCATCAAGATGAGGGCCCGGGGTTGGAGATCCGGGAGGAAAATTACAAAACAGAATAGTAAAAAAAATTAAGGGGAAAAAATCTAACTAACATTCGGAGCTGCTCCTCCTTGGTTGTCCCCGTCATCGCTACTGTCATTATCCGAACCATCATCGGAGAAGAGTAGAGGAGGGGACAGAGGGGTCTCGGCGGTACCCGGGTTCGCCTGGCCGGCCTCCGGGGATGAGGAGGTCTCAGCCTCGAGTTCTTTTGGATCGAACAATCCCCTGTAATGCCCATATACGGTGCAGTATTGAGGAAAGTTCTCGTCTTCGGGCAGATTGGCTCCGGAGACTGGAGCAGGGGGAAGAGGGCAAGGAAGCCGAACCAAATCAGTTGACCAGCTTCGGACATCCTCAGTTGACATTTGCTTTTCCCGCAACGCTTCCCATAGTTTGGGAGAGAGGCCCTTCATGCCACCTTTCTGGAGGGTATTCACCAGGTGCAGTTGTTGGTCCTCGGCGTTCGGGTTGTACCACTGCCGTTTGAACGACGCTCGGATTGAAGGAGGGAACCAGCCCCGAACTTGCATATAAGTATTATGGCACTGGTGGGCATTGGCGGCCATGCTCAGCTCGGTAAGACGGAGTGACAGAGTCTGGCTGGCCAGGACCTTGTCAACGACGGCTTCGGCGAACTCCAGTTGATCCTTATAGTTTGTCGCCCGAGCAGCCTCCAGCTCTCTCTCCAGGGCACTCACCCTGACTCGAAGTTGAGCCGAGACCTCTCTCTCGGCCCGGAGCTCGTTCTCCTTCTCGACCCTCAGTTCTTCTTCTTTCCCTTCGAGATGATGCCCGAGGAAGGAAGCAAGGGCGGCTTGAAAAGCAGGGGAGTTGGCAAACTCAGAACTGAGAAGTTGAACCTGCAGGGTAGATGAGTTTTTTAAGTAATAATAATAATAAGAGAGACAGAAGGATAGTAAAGGAAAAATACCTTAGGGTTGGCAGATGAAATTTGTGGAGTGTTGACAGAAGATGATGGGGTTGGAGATCCACTCGTCCGATGCCTCTTCCCGCCATGATCGGAGCTCTCCCCTTTCCGCTTGCCGGGAACGAAGGGGGGGGGGAGGAGGAATCTCAGGGGCGGGGATGGTGGTGTACCTAGACATAGGAGACCTGCCATCTCTAGCCAGGGGCCATAGGGGCATCCCTCGGCCAAGAGGCGGCCCCGGGATAAGCACGGGAGTACCTAGGGTTCCGGCTGGAACAATAGCAGGATTAATTTCGACAGGATCTCGAACGGACTCCTGTTGAGCTGACGCTTCGGTCACAAGTACCTCCGGATGCCCTCGGCTAACCTCAGGATTGGGTGTGAGATCAATGATTTCAATGGGATCAAGGGTGAGGGGTCCCGAGCCAAGGGGAGGAGCCTGAACGGTCTCTTTCGTCTTGTTCTTATCTTGTTGGTGCCCCTGCTGCGAGTCAGGACCAACATGGTGATCCTGATCACCCCCCTTAGTCTTGTTCTTGTCTTGTTGGCGCCCCTGCTGCGAGTCAGGATCGACATGGCGGTCTTGATCGCCCCCTGCCTTTTTCTTATCCCTGGCCTGCTGACCCTTCGGCTGCGGGTTGGTTTTGGCCAAAGGATCCGGTTGGGCATCCTTGTGAGGGCCACCCTTCTTTTTCTTCTCCGATGGAGATGGCTCAGGGTCGGCCCCAGTTCCTGCTTGGGTGACCTTCCGGCCCTTCTTCTTAGGGATCGGCACCTCAGGGTCATTTTCCAAAGTAGGAGCTGAAAGGAGGAAGATAGTTGATTAGAATTTGAATTAAGAAGAAGTAAGGAAAAAGGTAGAAGTTAGACATACCCAAAACAGGCCAAGTGATGACCCAACGACTGTCCTGGAAGGCACTGGCCGGGTATATAGCGCGGGGGAAGAGATACAGCGAGTTTCCAGCGAGCCAGTATTGGTCAAGGTTGAGATTGTCCGAGGCCAGGACAGTATGAGATGCAAGCTGAGTATCAGGAAGGAAGGCTTCCCGGGCGTCGACGACGACGTTGTTATTCCAGCCGGGGACCGGGAAGAGTTCAGGGTTGACCTTCACATACCCCTTCTGCTGCCAGTTCTTCGTCGAGTCCTTTTTGCCGAGGATGAAGTCCTGGACCCCGGGCCGTGCTTGAACGGTATAGATCATCTCTTTACCCGGGCACTTGATAAGCATATAGAAAGACCTCCACAGATTGAAAGAGGGGTCAATCTTGCATCGAAGGCTCCTGACCAGAAAGCCCATCATCACCGCAATCACATTCGGATGTAGTTGGCAGGGTGAGATTGTGTAGAACTCCAGAAACCGGGAGTACAACGGGGGGAAGGGAAGACTTAAACCCCACATAAAGTGAATCCGGGGGATGCACCGGACAGACCTCACGGACTCCTCGGCCGAAACAGAGGAGACCTGGGCGTTCAAGGGTATCGGAACCCCCATGCCGCTGAGGCACTTGGTGGTCCAGACGTCAGCCTTCATTTCGTGCTTCCGGGCGTTGTCTATCTGTCTTTGCTCTCGGTTCTTGGAGCGTTTGAAGATCGGAGCGGAGGGAGAGACGTTGCTACAAAGATGAATCGGCTTGTAGGACACCGATGAGCCAACGGAAGCCGAAGGGGGAGGAGCAGTACTCTGAAGAGAGTAAGTCATGACGGCATCGGACTGATCGACGTTGGAGGACTGAGCATTGTTTGAGGCCATAGTGATCGAAGAGGAGAGAGAATATGCAGACTTGGAGAGGAAAAAGTGGCAGCAAAAACTTAGAAAGTTGAAAGCGATTTGCGAAAATGATGGGGGAAAAAGGCCTATTTATAGAAAGCAAGAAGAGGAAAGCGAAGGAGCGACAATTGAATGGGTTTGGGACGCGAGAAAGCAATGATGACGTCCATTAATCTTTCTTGAAAAGGGCGCGTCCAACTCATTTTTGTCGGGCCGGGGCGAATACAAAAAGCCAATCCTCCCGCCCTCGGATCAGAGGAGTTCATACCCTCGGACGGAAGAATCGGCTTTCGGGGGGCTAGTGGTGATACCAGGCCCAAGCCCAAATACCTCATGATAGTATGGGCTTGGCCCGTCACAGGATAAAGCTAGTTTGGCAGTATCCGGGTTCGTACAACTCGGACAGCGACACACACTAGAGGACACTCGGAACATGGACCACTCGGGAGGCATGGGTTATTGTATAAATAGTGCCCCTCAGCACTATTCCAAGTAAGTATCTTCTGATTATTCAAGTGATTACCCCTTTTCTCTCCCGAGATCCATCTTTCATCATCACGCCGGAGGGTCTACCCTCGGGTACCTCCCGGGGTTCTGTCTTGCAGGACCAGATATTGGATCAGGGATTAGGGGCTTATCCGGACTGACCAGGCAGGCAGCATCACCTTTCATCTTCTACATTAGCACGAATGTCACACTTAAAGTCACAAAGGACGCACGAGTTCAAATCTTTATATAAATTCTTAAAAATAAACCTAAGAAAATATTAAAACGTAATCTATTTCTGAATTGGAATTACAGAAAATATTAATTGCACGTAAAATAGCAAAACTTGCTATCTTTCTCCTCTTCCCACTGATACCCATTAGTGATTCTAATAATGATTTAATACAATGCTCTCTTTGCTCTTTTCTCTCTCTCTTTCTTCATGACAACCATTGTGTCATCGAGCATGTTCCTTAGTTTGATACACTGTAGGCGATAAGATCTATGGTTCACTCTATTACAGTCTGTGGTTATTAATCTGCTGTAGAAGTTGATGTCACAAGCTGGTACTACAGTCAGCAAAACAAAACCAATCTGACCTTGAGTTATGTCAAACTTAATATGAAAACCATTGGAACAATCGTCAAAGAAATGATGAGTTTAGCAAAAGAATTTATACTTTCTACATATACGAATTTGGTTGGGTTGAATAAAAACCTAAAGTTGCGTTTTTGATTTTATAAATAATTTTAGTTGATCAATGTTTAATTGTTACCATTTATTTAGTCCATTTTTTGATTCATCGACCCCTTGTAGACCTGGCAAAACGGGTGTATCGGTCGGGTTCGGGTGACACCCAACGGGTTCAGGTATAGTTCGGGTATATGGTTTTTATTCGGGTTTGGGTCTTGATCGGTTTTTTTCGGGTTCAGGTCCCATCGGGTCTTTTGAAAAATTATCGGTTTCGGTTCGGGTTTAGATTTCATTGTTTCGGTTTTGGGTCTCGTCAGTTGTTTTGAAAAAAATATCGGGTTTGATTCGGATTTGGATTTTTCCTTTCGGGTTTGGATTAGATTTGGTTTTAATTTGTTCAATTTCGGATACAATTCGGATACAATCTCTTTTGAGTCGAGTTTGATTCAGATATACTCAGCCAAGATCACGTTAAAACACATTTAATTAAAATTTATTTTATTTTGAACTATAAACTTATAATGACCATAAAAAAATTATTCATCTTAAACATTTGATAAATGTATATTATATAGTAGAATTAAATTTGTGCCCAAAAGTTTTTTTATCTAATGTTTCAAGATATATAATGAGAACTTATATCCACAGAGACTAATAAGTAATAACATATAACATTGTAATAAGCATATCATTAAATTTATTAATTTAAATATATAATAGTTATTAGATCAATTATAGTTTTAGTATTTTTTTAACTCTTAAGTTATCTTTATAGGTAATGTTGTTACTATATATGTATTTGCAAGTTTATCTTACACAACCAAGATTAGTTGACTTTTAATTCGTGTCAAATTTAGTTAATTTTAATCAATAGAGAGATTTAGAGTTGAATTAAATTATATAAAATGATATGACAAAAAAAAGTAAACATTATTTGATTAATCAAACTGAATTGAAACTTGATTAAATTGAAATAATGAATAAGCCATTATTTTTCTCTTCAACCTATTCGTAGACCAGTTCAATTCAATATAGTTTAGTTCACTTCAGTTTATTTGGTGAATGGTAGCTAGTAGCTACAATAATTATTAATTAGTATAAAAAACTATATTAGTAGAATAGTAATAAAAAGTTAAGAATTTAATATAATAATAATATTTGGGTATCGTTTGATTTAAGTCCAAATTATTGGGCAAAGATCAATTTAGGTACCTTTTGGATCGGGTGTTATTCAGGTTTGGGTATTTTTCAGGTTTGGGTTCAGACCAAGTTCGGGTGTTTTTGGATTTTGGGTGTTTTTCGGGTTCGGGTTCGGGTCTGATTCGGGTTTGGGTTCTGTTCGGGTACGGGTCTATCGGGTCTGAAACTTTTAGTTCGGATTTGGGTGTATCGGGTGTAATTCGGGTTCGGGTCATCAAACAGGTATCACTATTCGGGTCTTATTTCGGGTTCGGATTCGGTATAATTGGTCGGGTGTTCGGGTTTGGTAAGATTTTGCCAGCTCTAGCCCCTTGTAAATATTTCTTAATTTTTTAGGCTTGCACGAATCCCGCGTGAGCAGAATCACTGTACACATACAAGTTCAAAACTATTATCAATTCTCACTAATTAAGCATATATTAGTCAATTTTCTACGAAGAAATTCCAGAATTTTCATGCATATATGTATGGCTCCAGATGACCCTTCAAGTTGATAAATCCTTAAAAATAGGATTTGAACTAAAATTAACCAATCATAATTAATTAATTAAATTAATTAATCCTCTTTAGCATTTGAAATTAGGTCGTTCAACTGAAAATGATTCATTTCATGGTTTTGGAGAAATGAATTAATGATCATGTCATCTCAAATGCAACCCTAGGATCAAGTTCATTTCGATTTTGGTGAAGCATTTCATTAGTCAGGTGGTAGAGTTATGCTTCTTTGTTGATTCGATCACTTAAATTTCTTCTTGATTTAGATGTGAATTGGAGTTCTTATTTTTGTACCTAAAATGTGTAATTACCTAGATTATGATGGGCTTCACTCGGGTAGCTATCCATTTCTTATGGTTTTGGGATCTAACAAACCCTTTGCAAGACAATCTATGATCATCATATCGTCGTTCATTTCATTGTTCTTTTTCCCGATAAGTCCCTCCATCCTTTCCTCTCTCCTATGAACTTTTATATGGCCACCAAGAGGTTGAGTAGATCTGAACTCTTTTATATATTAAGATAAAATCGAACATATCTGGAGACTTTAATATAGAGTTACACGGCTAGGTGCAAACTCTGTCCTTATAAAACCAAAAAGGAGAAGTGAGCAAGAAACTTAAAAGATTGATGTCACGTTCATTTGTATGCTTTCTGGTAGCACCAACGCTCCCCGCAATGACGGATTCAGAAAACATTTTAGCGTATGGATGAGTGAAGCACTGAAAGCGGTGAACATTGTGAATTAATATACTGAAATAGCTAAAAGTTTCAACAACTCAATATTATTGGCTATTTTGTCAATATTTGCTATGGTTCGGTGGAGAATTAATAATTAAAAATAGAAAAATTTCCAAATTTCAATAATTATCACTTATTCCGTTAAATTTTGGTATACTGAAATAATTATACTAAAATATTTGATGTCCAAGTAAAGAAGAATAGTCGATTGTACCTTTGAGTCCAGACTTCAGAATCCCATAGAAGCTAGAAATCTGACTGAGAAGTATCAGAGAACTTCAAGGTGACCTTTCTATATCGTTTGCTCATACTTATAGAGATAAATGCTAATATTGAAGCCGACACACTAGCTACAATAGCAAGCAAAGATAAAAAAAAATTATACATTTACTCATCAGTCACTGCCACGGGAAATCAAGGGTTAAGTTTTTATTGATAGAATGGAATTTCCCTTTATCGGAGTTTAAATGATTATTATTTGGACTTTTTACTGTTGTTTCCATGTTTTGATTTCAGGCGACAAGACCTTAATGAAACTGAAGTTGGAACCAAGCAAGGAAGACACATTTCTGGAAATCAAAACAGAGTCAATTGCAACCATGTAGCATTGGTGAAGAAGCACAACATTTCTGGACAATGGAAGTTTACATCAAAACTAGTCAAGGCAGCTCAAGAGCAAAGATCTTATTTTTATAACTCATCATTACCTTGTTTAGTTCTACATGGATCCCTTATTCGTGGCTAAATTGTGTTTCACGTATCGATCACTAATCAGCTCCAAATAGAAAGTCATCTTGTCTGCTAAGTTGAGATTTGCTTAGAAATCCCTAAATTGCTTGTGAGAGTAAACAACGACTTTAGAACTAAAATTTTGCACTTCTTATTGTACTCGTCAATTATGTATCCTATTTTCCCTTTTGTGGTTTTTTTGGCCTAATAAAATTCACACCACTTTATAGTGGTTTTAAATTTTCTAAAAAAACTGTATGTTTGAGTTATTTTGTAGCATCATATAATATATGACTCGTGTCATAAGAAGATGGCCATATTACACACAAATGCAAAGTACGATCAAGAAAGAGATATCGTATATAATATTACAACCAGGCAATGGATTGATGAATCTTGCTAGATATTAAACAGGGTCGTTCTTGATAAGTCCATGGTTCGTATTCAGGCCTCATTCATACTCGGACCAGGGTCCGAGAAGGGTCGTGGGCTCGAGTTACGCGGGGGATGGATCCACAAGTCCATCAATCCTAATCCTTACAAGGAATGCATATATTATGAAGAGTTGGTCTCTGGAGTGACCGTCTATATTATAACTATAATATAGACCAAGGACTACATTAGAATATGAAAGGAAGGAGGTCCTTATTTGCAATGTTTGGAAAAGTACTGTTCACGAGCACTGTTCACTGGCATTGTTCACACACTATTCACCTGCACTGTTCAGCAAAGAATATGTACTCAAATCAGCTAATATTTCACATTAAAAGCTACAGTTTTCAACCTAAACAATCAAGTTTCACAAACACCACAGTTTTCAGCCAAAAAAATCAAGTTTCTACAATCACTGTAGTTTTCAGCCTAAATAACCAAGTTTTCAGGTTAAATAACCTAAAGAAACAATGACAACAGTTTTCAGGCTAAATAATTAAGTTTTCACAATCATCACAGTTTTCACAATAAATAATCAAGTTTCACAAACTCCAAAGTTTTCAGCCTAAACAATCAAGTTTTCACAATCATCACAGTTTTCAACCTAAACTATTAAGTTTCACAAACACCAAATTACGTTTCTACAAATAGTGTAGTTTTCAGGCTAAATAACCAAGTTTTCAGGCTAAAAAGCCTAACAAACAATCACAGCAGTTTTCAGGCTAAATAAGTAAGTTTTCACAATCATCACAGTAATTTTCACAATAAATAATCAAGTTTCACAAACACCAAAATTTTCACCCTAAACAATCAAGTTTTCATCCTAAACAATCAAGTTTCCACAATCACATCAGTTCCGAAAATTAAACACACAGTTCCAGCATCACGAGTTAAAAAGTATCAAAGATTAACGAAGAAAGGATCGACTGTTCAATATTCATCAGGTTGAACACATACAAATACACACAGAGTTCCAGCATCACTACATAAAATTCAACAAGGCTTTGAATCATGACATGAAATCACAGCAATCAAAGCATACATAGAGATCACATAATCGATCAACAGCTAAAAATAGCAGATCCTAACATTCGAAACATCGATGATCTGATCATTGAATCGAGAAGTTACCTGGTGCGGGAGCCGATCAATCAAAACGTCGATCTGAACAAAACGGATCTGAACAAAACGCCGAGAGAGCGACGGGAGAACGCCGGGAGATCGACGGGAGAACGCCGGGAGATCGACGGGAGAACGCCAGAAGATCGATGGGAGAACTTCGGGAGAGCATGGAAAATTTGGGGAAAATTCGAAGTCCGATCAGAATGGAATTTGGAATGTGATTCAACTATACTGTATTTATATATTTATGAATTGGGAAATTGCAGATGAAGGACTTGCCCAAAAATAATTTGCAAAAAGGGGGCCGTGCATAATTTATATTGCAGAAAGGGGGCCGTGCATAATTTATATTGCAAATAGAGACCGTCCATATTATTATGAATGTTCTACAAGGAATATACATCCTCCTAAAAACATGGTAATACAGCCATGGCCGAAATATACTTCTTCTATATATGGTAATACAAGTACTATTCCAATAAGAGTTGTATTACTACCATAAATACATATCTTGGTGATCCACGGATTGTAGCCATATAAATACCTTGAAGGTTTGGTAGACCTCTCTATCTCATACTACATAAAATACGCCTTACGCATCATACTAACTTGAGCGTCAGAGTGTCTACCCTCGGGACACCCAAGGCTTTGTTTTGCAGGTCAGTTTGTGAGCTGAAAGGTCGTCGAAGTGCTGGTGTCTGCCATACATCAATTGGCACGCCCAGTGGGACTCCACATCTATTGACGACGTCCCTGAACTTTGTATCTGATCTAATCTTGCGCACCTGTTAAACTAGTTTTCCACACCATGTCTGAAGCTGAGCAACCCAGGCAAAGCGCCCGTGTGCAAGGGAAAAACCTGGGGGAGAATCCAGAAGCAGAACAATCTCCCCAAGGACGAGGACGAGGATAAAGTGGTGTTCATTGACTTTATTTATCTTGATTTTCTTCACTTTCAACCCTATACGAAAGTTGCCTCGATTTATTGATTATTACATGTAATATTACTTTTTGCTTCAGTTCTCTATTCAAATTTCAAGTCAAAACTATTGTTAAATAAAAACTACCTATATATAAACTAGTACAATACTTATTTAATATATTTAAGGACAATTAGTTGAACTAATTCAATAAATTAATTTTTGATAGCTAATTTACATATGTGGAGACTTGGAATGAGAATTATGTCGTACTCTCAATATTTTAATACCTATACATAAAGTTTATTTATTAAAAATCTCGAGTGAAAATATTGAGAGTACATGTAGTCAAGCATCTATATTTTCTTTCTTGCTAGAAATTAATGGGGATAAGTTTAAGTGGCAGAAAGTTACGAGGATCTATAGATTCCAGGAGATTGGTAGGCGATACATAGAACATTTTCAGCTTCGTTTCCATAAGAAACAAAAAATTAAAGAACTTGTGTTCTATTTTCCTTCATTAATTAAGATTGTACTTCTAGAAAATGATAGATGTGGCTTCCTTTTAATTCGTGTTACTCCGCATCTTGTTATAACAACATATTATTCTCACAAAACAATATTATACACTGTGATATATATACTAGAACATTTGAAGTTCAAGTAAAGAATCGTGCCAGATATTGAACAGAGTTAGTCCTCAATTTTGAAGGTTTATGCAAGAGAAATAAATCAACAAATTAATTTGCATGTGTGTCATGTTGTTGGACATGCCATAATCACAAATTAACCTCACCTAAAAATTATGCACATATACACATACTAAATTTTCAAAGTATGGTCCATTCCAAGTGTAAGGCACTGTTATTGAAACAATTTTTACGCATAAGTAATGATCGTTAACGTTTTTAGATTCATCTTTACGTATAATAACAATACACACAAGTTTAAATATATTTCTCAATTCTCGAAAATTAATATTCTCTAATTCTCTAATTATCTATTAATCGAGGCCTTGGATGCGGTTGTGGGTGGTCAAGGTTCGCCAGATGGCCAATTTAAAGAAGCTCAAGCTGATACAGAGGTAAGCATGGAGTCCCTTCCTACAGGTTTTTGATTGTTTGTCCACTTACACATTGCAAATTGCTTTGAAAATATATCAAGGGTAATTCTGAACATCTAACTTTATGACAGTGGGCTGAAGTGGAGTCTCTGATGAAAGAACTGCAGCAGGTTGAGGCTGTTCAATCAGTGTCCAAGGGTCGATATTTCGTGAGTCCTGGTCTGGCTCCTACTTTTCAGGTGAACATATAACGCACAGAGTTACATTTGATTTTTTGTTGTTTGCTTTAGTACTAATGAAGAGCAAACAGGTTTACATGGCGTCGATATATGAAAACCAGTACAAATTACTTGCTCGTTCTGGCAATCGGGCACAAGAAGTGAGTTTGTAGCCATTGTATTTGTTTATTAAACAGGTACATAGGACAAGTTTATTAACATTTATGTTGATGGCAGGTGATAGTTGAGACATCCTTGGATAAGGAAGAGATGGTATCCATCATTCAAACCTGCACAAACAATGTCCAGTGATTTAGGGTGTGTTTGGTTGGACAAGTTTTTGCAAAACTTAGACTATCAAAGTCTAGTATTGTAAAATCTTGTTTGTTTCACCAAGTTTTCCAAAATCCAGACTTGCAAAATCCTAAAAACCAATCAAAAATTTTGTTCTACACTCACAAACTCAACCCAACCAAACAAGGATTTTGCAAAACCAGACTCTCAAAATCCCAAACAAAAACCCAAACTCTCAAAAACCCAAAACAAAATCCAGACTCTCAAAAAACTTGCGAACCAAACACAACCTTATTCTTCCTTTCTCTGTGCAGAAAGTAGAGCCTTTTATATTAGAACATGTAATTACTATCTCACCTGTAATCACTATCTTCTTCTATAGTTTCCTGTGGTTTGACTATCGAATATTAAATAGAGCGGAAAAAATATCACTACAATATTTATTAGAAAACAGAAATACTCCGAGTTGAAAAACTAATTAAAACACTTCCAAGCGTTATTTTCTTGAGTGACGGGCTTAATATATTCAAAACTTTAAGCTATGCTTTGTTAGAATGGTAAAATGTAAAATGTAAATAAAGTTCCCAGCGTTATTCACATATTCATATCCTAGAATGGTGAAATGTAATTAAATTTTAATTAGGTCAACCACATTATTAACATTTTTATCTTTTTTTAATCTTCTACAGTTGCACGAATCCCTCGTGCAGAATCACAATGCACGAATCCCTCACGCAGAATCACAATGCACGCACAAGTTCATTTTGTCAATTTTTGAAAATAAACCTAAAACAAAAAATATTAAAACGTAATCTATTTTTGAATTGGAATTACAAACAATTTAATCGCACGTACGTAAAATATAGCAAAACTTGCACTCAAACTTTTTATAAAACTTGCTCTCTTTTCTCTCTCTTCCCACTGATACTTATCAGTGATTCTAATGATGATTTAATATAGTACTCTCTTTGCTCTCTCTTTCTTCATGACAATCATTGTGTCATCGAGCATGTTCCTTAGTTTGATGCACTGTAGGCGATGGAGGAAGAGCAACCAAGATGGGTGAAGATCAGACAGCATGGATACAAATTTGCCTTGAAAGGGAGAAAAAGGCAGATTTTCCAAGATGTGTGGTTCACTCTATCACTGTCCCTGGTTATTAATCTGCTATATAGAAGTTGATGTCACAAGGTGGTACTACATTTGGAAAAACAAAATTAATCTTACATTGAGTTATGTCAAACTTAATATGAAAACCATCTGAACAATCGTCGAAGAAATGATGAGTTTAGCAAAAGAATTTATACTTTCTACTAATAAGAATTTGTTTGGGCCGAATAAAAATTTAAATTTGCGATTTTGATTTTTTAAATAATTTTAGCTGATCGATGTTAAATTGTTACCATTTGTTGTTAAGTTCATTTTTAGATTCATCGGCCCCTTGTAAATATTTATTCATTTTTTAGGTTTGCACGAATCCCGCGTGCGCAGAATCACTGTACACGCACAAGTTCAAAAATATTCCAAATTCTCAATAATTAAGCATATATACATATATATATATATATATTAGTATATATATATATATTAGTCAATTTTCTCCGAAGAAATTCCAGAATATTCATGCATTTATATGTGACTCCAGATGATCCTTCTAGTTGATAATTATTTAAAAAGGATTTGAACTAAAATTAGCCAATCATAATTAATAAATTAAATTAATTAAGTCTCTTTAGCATTTGAAATTAGGCTGTTCAACGGAAAATGATTCATTTCATGGGTTTGGTGAAATGAATTAATGATCATGTCATCTCAAATGCAAGCCTATGATCAAGTTCATTTCGATCTAGGTGAAGCATTTAATTAGTCAGGTGGTAGAGTTATGTTTCTTTATTGATCCGATCACTTAAATTTCTTCTTAATTTAGATGGTAATTGGATTTCTTATTTCTGTACCTAAAATGTGTAATTACTTAGATTATGATGGGTTACATTCGGGTAGCTATCCATTTCTTATGGTTTTGGGATATCCAACAAACTCTTTGCAAGACCATCAATGATCATCATATCATCGTTCATTTCATTGTTTTTTATTCATGATAAGTCCCTCCCTCACTTCCTCCCTCCTATGAATATCTATATGGCCACCAAGAGGTTGAGTAGATCTGAACTCTTTCATATATTAATATAAACTCGAACATTTTTGGAGACTTTAATATAGAGTTACACGGCTAGGTGCAAACTCCGTCCTTATAAAACCAAAAAATAGAACTGATCAGCAAGAAACTTAAAAGATCGATGTCGCGTTCATTGGTATGTTTTCTGGCAGCACCAACATTCCCTGCAATGGCGGATTCAGAAAACTTTTTAGCTTATGGATGAGTAGCATTGAAAGCGATGAACATAGTGAATTAATATACTGAAATAGCTAAAAATTTCAACAAGTAAATATTATCGGCTATTCAAAATAGGTAAAAATTTCCAAATTTCAATAATTATCAGCTATTCCGTTAACTTTTGGTATACATAAAAAATATTGTATACTAAAATATTTGATGTCCAAGTAAAGAAGAATAGGCAGAGTGTAACTTTGAGTCCAGACTTCACAATCCCATAGAAGCTAGAAATCATACTGAGAAGTATCATAGAATTTCAAGGTGACCTTTCTATATCGTTTTCTCATACTTATAGAGATAGAGACTAATCTTGTAGCCGACGCGCACTAGCTAGCTACAATAGAAAGCAAAGATAAAAAAAATTAAACATTTACTTATCAGTCACTGCCATGGGAAATCAAGGGTTGAGTTGTTATTGATAGAATGGAATTTCCCTATATTGGAATTTTTACTGTTGTTTTCATGTTTTTGATTTCAGACGACAAGAGCTAAATGAAACTGGAAATGGAAGCAAGCAAGGTAGACACATTTCTGGAAATCAAAACAAAATCAATTGCAACCATGTAGCATTGGTGAAGAAGTACAACATTTCTGGATAATGTAAGTTGTACATCAAAACTAGTCAGGACAGCATAAAGAGCAAAGATCTTATTTTTATAACTCATCATTACCTGGTGTAGTTCTACATGGATCCCTTATTCGTGGTTAAATTGTGTTTCACGAGGCGATCACTAATCAGCTCCAAATAGAAAGTCATCAATAAGTTGAGATTTTCTTAGGAATCCCTAAGCTGCTTGCGAGAGTAAACAACGATCTACTTTAACTAAAATTTTACACTTATTATTGTACTCATAAATTATGTATCCTAATTTCCCTTTTGTGGTTTTTTTGGTGTAGTGAACCTAATAAAATTCACACCACTCCATAGTGTTTTTAAATTTAATTAAAAAAAATGTATGTTTGAGTTATTTTGTAGCACCATATAATAAATGACTTGTGTCATAAGAAGTTGGCCATATTACACACAAATGCAAAGTACGATCAAGAATGAGATATCGTATATAATATTACAATCAGGCAACGGATTGATTGAATCTTGCTAGATATTAAACAGGGTCGTCCTTGAAATTTTGAAGTTTTGTGCACGCACGAGAAATTAATCAACCAAATAATTGAGCACGCGTGTCACGTGCTGGGTCGACATGCCCTAAGCATGTTGGTAAATAATATATAAATATTGAAAATAATTTAAATTTTCTATTATATGAATTTTATTGGGTTGAATAAAAATCGAAATTTGTGTTTAGAATTTATAAATAATTTTAGTTAATCTTTGTTTAATAGTTACCACTTTTAGATTCATCTACCTCTTATATATCGTTACACATATTTTAAGTTTGCACGAACCTCTCAAGCAAAGTTACAATACACGCACGACATCAAATATTTTTCTTAATTCCTACAAATTAATATTCACTAATTTTCATATAGTAGCTTATCGATTTGAACCCCATTTTAACTTTGCGTTAATTTGATCACATTATTATTATTTTCAATAAATTAATTTTGATTTCTGTATATATTTCAATTCAACAAAATAAGTTGAGAGACTGGGATTTATAATTGTAAAAGTTAACTAATGGGTTGACAACATCATACTTGAACAAGCATTTTTCTCAATATAGGCTTTTCAAGCGAAATAAATTTTAATTATCAACCAAATATCAAGTAAAGAGAAGATATATTGACAAAAAAAAGCATAAAATATATAGTACCAGTTCATAAGCCTCTTCGTAAGGGAAAGGTTCGAAAGGCAGTTGATTTTCGGTTCTGCTTATACCCACAAAAAAGCTATGAATATTTTCAGCTCCTTGGAATCTTGTCTGCAGGCAAAAACATATAAATTAAAGTGAATTATTTTTAAAGACAATAATTCGAACACTAAAAAGAGACAAAGGATTATGAATGAAGTTACCTTAATTTCATGATGAAATTGACTGCATCTTCAAACTATATTGGCTTTGATTATGAAGTTATAAAGAAAATAGATTGTTCATCCACTAGAACAACCCATGGGATTATAGGTTTTTAAATGAAAATTGGCCCGCATGATTTTTGCACGTGCTATGCACGTGCTCAACTGGGTACGTGCATGAATCTGGTGTAAAACCAAATCTCAACCTAGGCCAGAATCCATTAATTTATACTACTAAGAAATGTGCATTTAATTAATGATCTTTTATGTTTTTATATTCATCTTTACGTATAATCACAATACACACAAGTTTAAATATTTTTCTCAATTCTCGCAAATTAATATTCTCTAATTCACTATATTAACTTATCAATTCGAACCCCATTTTCAAATTTAGTTTTATGAAGAAAGACTGTGGTTGAATACAAAACATTCTGGTTTATAAAGCATGGACTATATTTTTATGCTTGGATTCTTTCCCATTTATAGATTTTACTTCTTCTCTCACTCCTCCGTTCTCTCTGAGAAAATATCCTAGGATAAGTTTGAGCCTCTGCAGTATCAATCAACTGGAAGTGCTCCAACCAACCAAATCACATTGGTTCATTGGACATTACCTTCACAGGGTTTTTTGAAAATAAATGTGGATGGTTCCTTTTAGGCTGATGGAAAAGCAGGTGCATGAATTCTATTTGCAATAGCTCAAATGGTTGAAGCATCTAGCATTTTGGAAGCAGAAACATTGGCCTTATCAGTCGGACTCCAAGCAGCTTATCATGAAGGTTTTGAGAACTTAGAAGTGGAAATAGATTCACAACTACTGCACAAAATGGTTCAAACCTCTATGGAAGCTGATGAATTACATAAGAAATGTTTGGTCTCTATCAGGTGAACTGAATATCCATTTTAATCATATTTATAGAGAAGTAAACTCTGTAGCTGATGCATTGTCCAAAATAGCTAGTTCATCAGAAAGGTTACTCAACTACTCTTATAATTTCTTGCTTAGGAATGTTAGAGGGTTAGTTGAACTGGATAGAAACCACACTCCTTATAACTAGAAGAGTGTGATTATACAGGTTGACTACTCTGTGCTTTTTGTCTGACGGGGTGGAAGCTACAAGTTGAGAAGGGGAAGCTACAAGCTGTCTCACTCACTCGACTGCAGCAGAGCAAGGAGAGCAAGGAGCAATATTGACTTGGTTGGATGATGAGCAAATGCAAGCTAGGACCAAGCCGGGAATAGGAGTTCAAAGCAGAGGATCCGGGGACTGTTTTTTTATTCTTTGTTGATTCTAGGGGAACCCCGTACTCGTCGGCAGAGTTGGGCTTTGCTTTGGTGATCCCTAAATTACTTGCGAGTTATGAGCCTTCTCATTGGCAGAGTTAGGTGTCGCTTAGCGAACCCTAAAATGCTTGTGAGAATGTCGATATGGGGTGTATACTATAATCAATCTTGGAATCACAGATATTTACTGAATAGTTTTAATTTTTTTACTATGCTGTAAAATTTCTCGAATATTGTACAATATTACCTCTTTGAAGGTTTATTTATGGCGCGGTGAGCCAAATAAATTTCACCCAACTTGTAAGTGATTAAAAAAAATCTCCTTTGATAAGTACATGGTTCGTATTCAAACCTCATTCAGACTCGGTCCAGGGCCCGAGAAGGGTCATAGGCTCGAGATACGCGGAGGGTGGATCCACAAGTCCATCAATCCTAATCCTCATAAGGAATGCGTATATTATGAATGTTCTATAAGGAATATACATCCTCTTAAACATGGTAATACAACCATGTCCGAAATATACTTCTTCTATACATAGTAATACAACTACTATACCCATAAGAGTTGTATTACTACCATGAATACATATCTTGGTCATCTATGGATTGTAGCCATATAAATACCCAAAAGTTTGGTAGACCTCTCTATCTAATACTTCATACATTACGCCTTAAGCAAATATATTGACTTGAGCGTCGGAGTGTCTACCCTAGGGACACCCGGGGCTTTGTTTTGCAGATCAGTTCGAGAGCCTGGTCTGTCGTCGAAGTGCTGGTGTCCGCCATACATCAATTTGGCACGCCCAGTGGGACTACGTGCTATTTGACGTCCTCGCCGAACTTTGTCTCTGGTCTAGCACACCTAAAGAGAAAATCCTCCAACAACATGTCTGACGCTGAACAGCCCAGACGAAGCGCCCGCGTACAAGGGCAAAATCCAGAAGAAAATCCAGGAGCAGAGCAGCCTCCCCTAGGACGCGGACGCGGTCGACCAAGAGGATCTCGAGCACGCTCTACTTCGGAACCGCCACCAAGCTCTACCGTAGGGGCAGAAAACTCCAGCATTCCAAACTCTCTCGGTCCAAATCCCGTCGTATCCGGAGCACCCTCCTCCGGTCCAAATCCTGCTGCATCCGAAGTGCCACCATCTGGATCTGATCCTGTCGGATCTGAAGTACCGAACTCAGGTTAGAGAATCTCGATCTAGACTGACATGAACGACAGCGAGCGCATCAACAATTCAGACGGTCTCGACCGAGAGAATGGTTTTGGGTACGGTGGATCTGACTCGATCTTCTCCGTAGAAGAGAGAGCACAAATGGATCGACAAATCCTCATGGAAAGGCAGCAGGAGGAGAAAAGACAAAGACGTTTCAGGGAAAAATTAAATCAAACCATACGGCATAACCCGCCAAGCTCTGAGCCGCCCTATGTCAACCTCATCTGGGACACCCCCCGAGAACGATCCCTAACGATGTCCGAGCACTAATGAGGGACTTACATTCCCAATATCCTGACTTCGTTGAATCTATGATAAACTCAAGTCAATCACTTCGTGCCCAGACACATGAGGCCTCAAATCGAGTCTCCATTCCAGAAGATCGAACAACACCCCCTTCTGGTCATAACCAGCAACAAAGATTTTTGGATGATCTATCTCGAAATCTACCTCCCTTCAACAATTAGAGAAGTCTTCCACCACCTCCTAATCCACCTAACTACCAGAATGAAGGCGCAGGATTAAGCAGGGAGGAAGTGCAGAGAATGCGCATCAATAGCATTGAAGAAGAGCTTAGGCGCGAAAAAAGGGAACAAGCGCGGAACGAATGGCAAAGCAGTGCCGATCGGCCTTTCACCCAAGATAGAGCCTACCCTACTCGAGGTAAATACGAGGTCGATCAAGAAATCACGCGTATCCTCGGACCCGGAGGACAGTCTGCTCGCTCTCTTTTCTCGCGGCATATTGTGAACCTCCCCTTCGATGGACACAAGAAGGTCCCAGAGCACTTGCCCACATACGATGGTACCAGTGATCCTAGAGAGTTCCTCTTTGTCTTCTTCAAGACTCTAGAAACCAGGAATTTCCACGAGTTGGAAATATGCAAGATCGTCCCCAGTTATCTCCGAGGGAAAGCACAAACATGGTTCACTCAGACAAAACCAGAGAGCTTATTCGATTACTGGGATTTCACAGAGTTCCTTCTCCACGCTTTCTTCCAGAAGAAGAAGTTTACCAAATCCCTCGGAGATTTGGGATATGTGGCCCGCCTTGAAAGAGAGACTGTGATAGAGCACTATCACAAATACATGGATCTAGCTACTGAATGCTATGATCGAGATGAACGCCTCCTGATCAATATGTATCGAATGAGTGTAGATGATGACACTCT
Source organism: Sherardia arvensis (assembly GCA_948330725.1). Classification (NCBI taxonomy): domain Eukaryota; kingdom Viridiplantae; phylum Streptophyta; class Magnoliopsida; order Gentianales; family Rubiaceae; genus Sherardia; species Sherardia arvensis. The sequence continues at coordinate 5,978,745 of OX415239.1, read as the reverse complement.
GATGACGAGGCTGGCAACAAAGAATCCAATAAGCATTCAGCATCTCCAGGCCATCATGGAGAAATATGCTAGCAAAGTGAACGCCGTGACAGGCAAGAGACCCCCAGACTCCCATCTAGACAAAAAGGAACCCAGGATGAAGATACCGAAGGTCGAGAAGACTGAAAGTGCCTCCAAACCTACCTTCGATTCATACACTCCTCTGGCTAGATCTCGGGCTGAGATTTTATCCATTCACAGGCACCTTTTGAAGGACCCACCCGCCATGAAGGATTCAGCCGAGCGCCAAATGTCCCCGAAGTTTTGTTAATATCATCGAGATCGAGGGCATGACACTGAGGAGTGTTATCAGCTTAAGAAAGAGATTGAGAAGCTGATTCGCCAGGGAATTGTGCAACAAATTGCACCTTCGATAGCCGGCGACAACTAGGGTACCCAGAAGAGATATGGGGGAAAATCCTGGCAGAAGAAAAAGGATGGCTTCCGTAACAACAACAATAACAATAACAACCAGGGTGGCAGAGGCAACAATTCTCAAGATCATCCTCCTCCACCGCCAAATGGAGCCAACTGGGTCATCAACTGCATCAATGGCTTTACAGGAGAAGCAATTTCCTTGACTAAGCTGAAAGATAGTGTGTGGGCCATACCACATACCGAGCCAGATAACAAAAGGTTTCGCCCTGAAGAAACCATTACTTTCTCAGACGCAGATGCCGTGCCCAATTAGATGCCTCACTCTGATCCTCTCATCATCTCGGCAACCATACAAGATTCTCTGGTAAAAAGAGTCTTTATAGACGACGGGAGCGGGGTAGAAGTAATGTTCCAAGATTGATTCCAGAAACTAGGATTTACCAAAGATGACCTCAAACCTACATGTCCGATCTCGGGGTTCACAGGAAATCCAGTAGTACCTTTCGGGGAGATCACACTCCCAATCACAGTAGCAGACGGGACAAAGAGCCTAACCCTATACTGCACATTCGTGGTAGTCGACACCGTCACACCCTTCAACATTATCCTTGGCAGACCTTGGATGTGCCAAGCTAAAGCTGTATGGTCTCCTTACCATCTGATGCTGAAATTTTCAACACCGCAAGGGGTAGCCTCCATCAAAGGAGATCAAGGAATGACACGTTCCTGCATGATCACGGCCATCCGTGATGCCAGAAAAGTAAGCAACATGTCGGCCATCAACACCATTCTAGGAGATCTGGTACCTGATCCTGACCTCGAGCAACCATTGGTGTTCCACTTCGAGGAAGAGGCCTACAACGAGATGACTGCACTATGGCACAAAAGACGCCATCAAAATTTCTAAGTGGGGGAACTGGTAATGCCAGTAGGCCCGTGGTGCACCAAAAAGCTAGAAGGAGCGCTGGAATCAAGGACTAAAGGACCATACAAAGTCCCCAATCTGGTGGATTTTATCTCTTGCAAACTTGCGGAGGAGAGCAATTGGATCCTGTCATTATGGCGCCTTTCCTACGCAGGTACCTCGGAGCTAAAACTAAGTAGACCTTCTCCAACTAAGGAGAAACAATTTCAATAAGGCCTACGGGCCAAGCTTCTTTTCTTTTCATCTTTTCATTTTTTCATACCCGAGCTCCCAAACTCGGGGTTGTCTTTCATAAGTTTGCCGAACTTCCCCGTTCGAGGAATACATTTTCTTTTTATATATCTTCTATTTTATTTTGAAGCAGTCAAACATCCCTCTAATACAAAGAGATACTATGCCTTATAAAGCATAAGTAAAGACTGCTGCCTAAGATTTATACGCTTATAAGCGTGTGGTTGATGTTTATCTAATATGAGCTGTTTGCACTACGTGTCCGAACCACAATCACCTTAGGCCAAAATAAAATAGTATACTTACAAAAAGTATATGGTTACCACCAACACAATATGAGTCACACAAACTCACCAAGTTTAGAACTCGACTCTCCCTGTGATACACCTATTAAGGTACACATCACTATTTATTCAGGCTATTCATAAGCCTGAGAATCAATATTCTCAAGGATTGCAATATAAAGACTTTTATAAAGGCAAAATCAAAAAGTGTTATTACACTAAAAACTTCTTACACCTCGTGAAGGTCTTTAAATACAGGGGTATGTCCCCGACCGCGAGAAGAAGTAGAGGCACGAGCTCGACCCCTTTGGAGGCCATGGCCCAAATTACTTTCCTCTGCCGTCCTCATTAATTGAGAGGGCGTAGGAGACTCCCCCTACTTCCTATGATTGCAGGTCGAGCAGGAGATCCTTTAGCTCCAGGAGTAGGTGGCGCTTCTCTCTCCCTCCCACGTGAAGTCCCTTCCGGAGGATTCATTATCCCTCGAGATGTACCACCTCGGACACGAGACCTTATCAATGGTCCTGAATTCAGGGCTGAAGAAGGCCAACATATCTCCCTAAATGAAGATACTGAAGGCGTGACAAACACACCTTGAGCTTCTAGTTCCTTTATTTGGAACCTACAAGCATTCAGCTCGGCTTGACACATCCTCAAATCATCTATGACGGAGACAATCTCATGATTCACGTCGATGTTTTCATTCCGAAGGGTAGAGATACGAAGATCCTTCTCGTGACTCTCACCCTTGATTTTCATTAAGTCACTCTTGGCTTTCCTCCATTCTTGGTCATAGTCCTTATTGGCGGCCAAGGCTTTGCTACATTCATCTTCTAGGTCCTTATACCCCACCTGAAGATCACCCAATTACTGGTTCAGCTCAGCTCTCCGCTCCAGAGCTATCTTTAGCCCACCGCGAAGACTATCACATTCTTCTCACACGAGGCTAAACCAACCCTTGGAATCAGCCAAATCTTCCTCCAGCTTCTTGGTCTTTTGCTACATTCATCTTCTAGGTCCTTATACCCCGCCTGAAGATCACCCAATTACTGGTTCAGCTCAGCTCTCTGCTCCAGAGCTATCTTTAGCCCACCGCGAAAACTATCACATTCTTCTCGCACGAGGCTAAAACAACCCTTGGAATCAGCCAAATCTTCCTCCAGCTTCTTGGTCTTTTGAAGAACAGCTCCACACTGGACCTGCAATTCAGCACAAGTAGCTACGCAACACTGGACATAAAGGAAGACATGGAATTATCAAATTCATGAAAGAAATATATTATTCGGAGTACATGGATATCAAAAGACTGAGTAAAAGGAGAAATTCCTAAATAAGGAGAGAAGGTTCTAAGGAATTACAATCTTGGGTCCCCCATCTTGAGTCTCAGGGTTCTCAGTCGAAGCTTCCGTAGCCGACTTCTCGACCAAGTATGCCAACTCAGGATACAGGCTGCACAGCTTCTCCTGAAATTTCTCAAGAGTTAATGCCTTCTCCAAGGGTTCCAAACTACTAAATAGACTAGTCTCAAACCCCCCAATTTGGCTAAACTTTGCTCGGAACTTCTTCAGATTCTCCGGTACTTCCGGCCAAGTTTAAGCAGGGGCCAACCATCCCTGAATCTCCTCGCTGAGACCTCCCTGAAGATGAGCCCACATCTCCAAAATCTCGGACTTATGGTAGAATTCGCCATACTTTTGGCGACGGGCCTCCATCTCTGGACAGTTAAGGCAGAAATCTATTATCAGCCGAATTAGCCGCCTCTGACAAGTAGGATCAGCATATCGGTGTCTCTCCGCTTCCACCAAGGCCATCCTCCTCTTCAGATCTAGGAAGGAATCATCAGTCAACCTCTTCTCATTCTTTAAAGCCCGGTTCTCCTCCTCCAAGGCCTCTCTCTTGGCCTTCTCCTGTGCCACCTCATCTTGGAGGCATTTTACCACATCAGAAGGCTCCTTGGATCTCCTGGACATCTCGTCCCTCACCAGTTCCAGCACAAATGCTTGTCCTTGACACTGGCTATACAGTGTCCGGATGGAATCGTACATATGCATCACATGATTCAGAGATTGTGAAAGAAAATAAAGACAGTTAGACAACTACACCTCCAATTCAATTATGAACTAAGTTAATCATACCTGGCTAATTTCAGGATGTCCGGGAACCATCTCGATTAGGGCCTCGGGAGGAGGAGGTAACACATATTTCTCGAACTCTTCTAGTGGTCCGAGTTCGAGCCTTGGCTTCTTTGGAGACTTGTCGGCAGAGCCCCGTGAGGTCTCAAAATCCCTCTTTCTATCACTACTGCTTGGCAGTCCTCTTGACTGTACCAGGTGAGCCAACAAATTCGCTGCTCTTTTGTCCTTGGAAGCACCCACTGCATACAAAAGGAATGAAGTTAGAATCGGACAATATAAAATAGTACATGCGAGAATATTAAACATATCAGACACTACTACAAAAGTTAAAGACTATTCATCCTTGGTCCTACCACACAAGGCTTTCGGAGATTCAGAAGACCGAGGCATCTCTTTTCTCGGACATCGGACTAGGGTTAAACCTTCATCCTCCTCCTCATCTGATGGATCTCGGGCAACGGGTACGAATATACACTTTGCTACATCATGAATTTTCACCTTTGAAGGTATCTCTTTTGGTCCTCGAACCGATGTTCTAGCACGACGCCTATCATCAGGCATCAATCCAGAAATTCCCTTATCCAATGGACCTTCATCTCGGGCGTCTCTCTCTTCTATTGCTCTAGAGGCCTGAAGAGCCGTAGCTGAACTAAGGGGATCCTGCTCTAAGGATATAGCGGTTTCATACCACTCAATATCTACACCATTTGGCTGATCAAAGTGAGACAACTTCAAGTAACTGCCATTTTGGAGAGTTCTGCTAGGCATTTGATACAACCACCCATATGTTTCAATAGGCCATTGCCAACCCATATCCTGGCTTCCTGGCACAAACTTACCTTCTCTAAGTTTGATCTTCTCCCTCACCCACTTCCTTGCTACATTTAGCAATTGGCGAGTTGAGTCAATATCATCCCATGCTTCATTGCTCAGTTTCTTATTCCAATGGGGTACTTCATATTTGGTCCGATCAAAGGTAAGTTTTACTTTGTTCCAATCTCCACATTGCTGAGAAAGCACAAAGGCTCGACCCATTGAAGTATCTCGCACAGTCAACACCATAGACTGTTTTACAACAGACACCTTATGCAAGGTACGCAACAGAGCAAGGCTAGGATTATGACCCCTACGAGCACACCAAGTTATCAAGGCCATTATGATTACTATCACATTGTCATGTAGCTGCCCTGGATGCAGATTATACCATTGAAGGAAATCACTTAACAGTGGGGGAAAAGGAAATGCTAGTCCATTCTGCACAAATTTCCCGTATATAACCCCTCGGGTTGGAGTCACCAACTCCGAAGCAGACTTTTCTTCCCCATGATACATGAGATCAGCATCAGAAGGAATCATAAAGGGAAAACTTTCGATGAAGACAGCAGCATCAGCACGCGCTTTTTTCTCCTCTGATGACATTTTGCTACTACCTTCACCGTTTCCGGATAATCTACCTCCGGAGGCATGCATCACCATGGGGCTATTCCCTTCCACCCGGGCCCTCCTTGCCATAGCAATTAACCTCTTCTCTTCCGCAGAGGCTTTCTTCCTCAACACTACATGCTTTTTCCCATTTTCTACCTCTGCTCTACGGCGGTCACGGGAAATTCTACTCGGCCTGAGCGTGTACATACTCTCCTTCATCATGATGGAGGGTGGAAATCGTTTTACTACTGCTACTCATGATTACAGAGAGTATGGGGGGAAATATTTACACAAAGAGGAAAGGAAAAAAGTAGGCACAATGAAATCAAAGGAGGAAAGAAGATAGCACTTACTGATAAATCAAGGAAGCAGAAATTGTAGCAGAAATTTGGGGCTCCAGTGAGTGATGAAATGTCGACGCGACTTCTGAACTTGGAAAGAAGAAATTTTGAATAAGGAAGACGAGAAGAATGATTTGGGAGATTTAACCCAAACCCAGACAACATTTATGGCGAGTAATTATCTCGATTCTGGTTCCGATGCAAGCAATTGGAGAGACGGGGGGCAGACCGCCTCTACTTTCCAATGAATGTACGCCACGTGTATTTACCATCCGGATTTCAAAGGAAGCTAATCTCAGCCGTCCATATATTTGATGGAATATGAAAGAACTTTAAGCTAGATATTCAAAAGGGTAAGCCCGAGAGGACAGTCCTAGAATGACACCCCAACCTTAACACCCCGAGTTATTCTTCCTCGAGTTATTAGTCTTCCCTCGAGAAGCAGGTCTCTCCTTCAACCTTCGAGACAGAGCACTCTATATTCTGAAGATCTACCTTGGGGCTACTGATAAGTCCATGGTTCGTATTCGGACCTCATTCATACTCGGACCAGGGCCCGAGAAGGGTCATGGGCTCGAGATACGCGGAGGTGGATCCACAAGTCCATCAATCCTAATCCTTATAAGGAATGCGTATATTATGAATGTTCTACAACGAATATACATCCTCTTAAACATGGTAATACAATCATGTCCGAAATATACTTCTTCTATACATGGTAATACAACTACTATTCCCATAAGAGTTGTATTACTACTATAAATACATATCTTGGTGATCTACGGATTGAAGCCATATAAATACCCAAAGGTTTGGTAGACCTCTCTATCTAATACTTCATACATTACGCCTTAAGCAAATATACTGACTTGAGCATTGGAGTGTCTACCCTAGGGACACCCGGGGCTTTGTTTTGCAGATCAGTTTGAGAGCCTGGTTCGTCGTCGAAGTGCTGGTGTCCGCCGTACATCATCCTTAACTCTCATGTTTCCTGACTTTCCATGAAAGTCTTATACGTTTTAGCTCATACTGTATACCTTTTAATTTGAACTGTATATTTAATTTCTTAAAATTTTTAAATTTTTATATGAAATTTCTTGAATTTTTGCATTGAAACACGTTTTACTATATATTTACTTTAAAATAATCAACATTTCAACAAAAAAAATATATCATACGAGTCTAAATAAATAGTAGTAATTCTACAGCATTTACAATATATAGTTGGTTTTACAAGAGATTTTGAAGTTCAGTCAAGCTCTGAAACTGATTTACCTTTTTCATCATTTTCTTTTACTGAACGCAAATTTTTACTTATAAGAAAAAAAAATATATATATATATACAACCATTTTCATCTGCTTATTTTTACCTTACCTAGCTACGTGTTTTTGCATTGAAAGATCAACCGGTATCTAAACAACCTTTATATTGTCTTTTAGAAAAAAGAAGTAAAAGCAACCTTAATATTGAACGTTATATATATGTGAAAGAGTTACGAGTCATAAAAAATGATTGTTGACTAAAAATTGACCGAATCAATAATTCGATCATCACATATGAATATTAGACCGTCCGTACAATTCGCGACAATAGCAAAATAAACAACTACAACGTCCAGCCATAATTTTACCGACGGCCAATTCTCCACGTCAAAATTGAAACTTAATTATGGAATTGATAAAGTAATTAATTCAACAGTAATTAATTAATTAATTCCAATGCTTATCTTCAGCTTATATATACTGCATGTATTTCCATGAGATGAATAACAAATCAAGAAATCCTAATTTCCTTACATCCAACAAATTGAAGAGAAACTAGTTAAGATGGCTCAGTCGAGAAAGATTGCAATTATGCTTCTACCAATCTTTGTTCTTGCATGCTTGGTTGAAAGCAGCAGGCAATACCATTTTCCAGTAAGTTCATAAATTTATCTCTCTATATTTGCATGACGTGGATTGTGCATAAGATTGTGCATAAGTTCTCGATTCTATAAATAACAAATCGTAAATTATTGTATATATAAACATTATTTGTGTAAATATTCCCGACAACACGGGTTGATGAGAAATCTTATCATTTGTTATATGTAATGAAGGTGGAAAAGGCAAAACTGCTGCGAAGAATGTGGTGAGCTGCCAACAAATCCATGCAACTACAAAGGGTGAAACATGCACTTCTCCATTGACCAGGATTTTGAGCTTCTGAAAGGCCAGTTTGTTGCCATAAACCCTAACTTGAATTGCAATTCCCTCTTGGTTGGACAGTGGGTCTGTGTCGTTGGTGCCGTTTTTAAAAACATTCCAAATTAGGAATCTATCTGCACAATCAGTTTCCTCATTTGCTGCATTTCAAGAACTTGATGTTGCTCATTTTATGTTATGCATATATAACATGCCAAACTAATGGATAATAAGGGAGGGCCTAAAAGATGACCTTTTTTTTTTCATTCTCATTTTGGATTTTGGTGGTTGTGATTTGTTACACTCTTATGTTTCTCTAAGTATGTTTGGAGTGAAAGTTGACTATAGAATATTAATTAGAGCGAATTAAAAAAATCAATAAAATATTTATTAGCAAACAAAAATAATCTGATTCGAAAAAATAATGGAAATATTTCTCAGCGTTATTTTCTTGTGTGACGGGTTTGACATATTCAGATTTTTCAAGTTTATATTCTTCAAGAACCAGAAACTGTTGCGCCAACTGGAAATCAAGTTTCTTGAGGTGGTCAAGATTAGATGTAAAATTGATATACAAAATGGTGAAGAAGTAAAAAAAGGATATCCATAACTTCAACAAAAGGACGGTCTCTGATTATATTCGCAAAACCCCTTTTTTTCCCATACATATCGAATTAAGATGGAGCACTTCGAGATATGGCCACATTATTATGCTCTCGTACGGACACAAACTACAACCGCTCAATTCCAATTGCACGAGAAATTTAGCTTCGAAATAGGTTTGGGCAAAACCTACATAAGATTCTATCGTAAGGGTTTTGATGCCCATGGTCTAGGCGGTAGCCAACTTAATGAATCTCTCTATGTTTGAAGAATTCATAGAGTCAGAGAAATATTTGAATATAAAAGTGTCGAGTTTCTTCTCGTACAGGGTGAGGGTTGAACTCAGACAAGAGTGCATAAAACTTGTAATAAACCATGATCGTGAGTATCAAACTCATCACAAGGCTTGAAAACCAAAACAGAACGATTATGCATTGCTATCAAGAACAGCTTTGATACAAGATTTACTTGAATTGCTTCTTTGTTAGTAAGATTTAGATTTCTAATTATAATAATGTGATGAATAATATCTTCCAAGAATTCAAATTGCTCTCTCTTAATTATTTTGCTCATGTTCTCTTTCTCTTGCTATCATGATAATCTTCGCCGCAAATATTCAATAAATTAAGTAAATATTATACCGATGTAGAATATTTGTTTCCACTAAAGAAAAAAATATATTTGTTTCCACTTTATATTTAAGGAAAAATATGTTTCCACTTGATCAAGGATTATGAACATATTTAATTTTTAGAAAAAGAGAAAGATTAGGTACATAATTTATTACAGTTAATTAAACTCAAAAGCTACCCCAATAATTATTTTAAAAGGAAAATAATCATATACATTTAAGTCAAAGATTCATTTTTTTAATTTAAAAAATCATTTTGAGGCAAAAATATATAAATAAAAGGGATAAGTCAAAACAAAGATAGCAGTATGCATGTCTTAAGTGCAACATTGTTTCCATTTTTATTTTTCTTCATCTTTCACGTTTGCACGAATCCCACACGCAAAATCACAATGCACGCACAAGTTAAAATCTTTTTCTTCAATTCTTGAAAATAAACCTAAAACAGAAATATTAAAACGTAATATATTTCTGAACTGGAATTACGAACATTATTTTAATTGCATCTAATATAGCAAAACAATTACACTCAAAAGTTTTCATAAAACAAGCTCTTGTTCTCAACAACTGAAGTTAGACATTCGTGATTTAGATATGATATCTTTAAAATCATCAAAATTATCTTACGTAAAATAAAATAGAATAGTAGTAGTTGCTTTCCCAATTACACACTTTCCCAGTTATTTTCCCTGACTTCCACGCATGACCCACTAGTGCACAAGCATAGGTTTCTCGGCACACATTTCACGGCGTTTTGGCCAGATTTTGGCGGAACCGCCGAGTAACTGGGTTATGAACTCGTAACCTGCCGTTCGCCTAGGGCAAAAAAAATAAACACGGCATTTCACAATTAAAACAAGGCGTTTTCCAAAGTGTATTAAAAATGTCAATACTAGGCGAACTCTGAACCGTGTTCGCTGATAGGCGAGTAGAGTGACGAATTCGCCAGCATTACCCGCCTGAAATAAGAATAGTTGTTCGCCCATACATGCTAAGACGCGTTGTAGTTGCGAAATCGCCTTGTATTGACGCCAGCAGGCGTTACTGAAGAAGCGAGCTCGCCTATAGTTATGACCAGAGGCGTTTCGGTTTACGATTTCGCTTGTATTAAAATGTAGCGGGCGAATTAGGTGGCGAATTCGTAACAGTGTCGTAGCTGGGTGTATAAAAGCTGATTTTTTGCGGGAATGAAAATAAAAGAAGTAGATAAAAGAACTATCCTTTTGTTTTGTCTCAAGTTTTGCTCACATTTTCAGGCCTTGATTTTGCCCAAGAACACAAAGGTATGAGGTTTTGATTTTTTTGTTGATTGGTTGTGGAATGGGCAAACTGTTTTTGATTAGTGTATGTGCTTGTTTATATGGATTTGTAGAGTTCTTAGGGTGCTAAATTTGTGGAATGTTTGAGTGATTGTAGCAAAACCGTTGTTGATAGTATCTTGTTAAGCATGGGTCGTAGTGAAATCTTGTTGGAGAATCAGCGTCTCTCACAAGGTTATACGGATTTGATTCAAGAGTTTATTGATGTTGGTTGGAAGGATTGTGTAGAAAAGAGAATGGGTGGGCTAAGATGTCCTTGCATAGATTGCCTTAACAACGCGATTTATGAGGATGTAGACGTTGTGCGCGAACATTTGGATTGTAGAGGTTTTGATCCTACATATACAACATGGGTTTGGCATGGAGAAGGTGCAAGTCATAATGATGCAGAGTTTGATGTTAAGCTTGGGGCAGATGGATTGCGTTATGATGGTTGTCTTGATGAAATGGCGGAAGACGTGGCAATGGATTGGGTAGGAAAGCCAAGCATGTTAGCGGCGATGTATAATGATAAAGAGACACCATTGTACAAGGGTTGCAAACATTCCGTTCTTGGTTCTACGTTGTTGTTGATGAATTTAAAGGCGCGCCATGGAATATCTGACAAGGGGATGACTGAATTGTTAGAGTTGGTGAAAGAGTTGCTACCCACTGACAACTTGTGTCCTGATCGAGTATATGCTGCTAAGAAGATATTATGTCCTATGGGAATGGAGATGCAGAAGATTCATGCATGCCCTAACGATTGTTTTTTGTACAGGGAAGATGACAAGGATAGAGATACATGCCGAGTCTGCAATGAACCTCGGTACAAGTCAAAGGTGGGGACCGTAGAGGTATGCGGTGAGAGTGTGACGCCGTCTAGATGTAAAACGCCGGCTAAAGTAGTGTATTACCTTCCGCTGATTCCTCGACTGAAGAGGTTGTTTGCAAATCCTGAGGATGCAAAGTTGCTAACATGGCATGCAGATAGGGCAAGGGAGGACGATGACATTATTTCACATGCCTCAGATGGAGATCAGTGGAAGAAAATGGATGAGCGGTACCCTGAATTTGCTGCTGAGCCCAGGAATGTGAGGCTAGGCTTATCCACTGATGGCATGAACCCCTTTGGTAACATGTCTAGCACCCATAGTTCTTGGCCAGTTATGGTTGTGATTTACAATCTGCCATCGTGGTTGATGATGAAACATAAGTATGTGTTATTGTCCATGATGATATCTGGTCCTAAGCAACCGGGTAACGATATTGACGTGTACCTAGCGCCTTTGATCGAAGATTTGCAGAAATTATTCGATGTGGGTGTTCGGATACCTGATGGCAGTCGAGGTGATGAGGAGTTTAAACTGCAAGGAATGTTGTTGTGGAGTATAAATGACTTTCCTGCATTAGGTAACTTGGGGGGTTATTCAGTGAAAGGTCACTTTGCATGTCCCATATGTGAGAGCAAGACTAGTTATTGTCAATTGAAACACGGTGGTAAGCCGGTGTATCTCGGGCACAGAAGATTTCTTCCGACGGGACATCCTTGGAGGCGAGCAAAGAATTGGTTCAACAGGAGAGAAGAGCATGATCGCTCCCCAATCCCTTTAACTGGAGAGGAGGTTCTAGAAAAGGTTACTGGGATGGATCATGAATTTGGTAAGGGAAAGAAGAAGAAGGCGTCGAATAGCAGTTGGAAGAAGTGTTCGATCTTCTTCAAACGAGATTACTGGAAGCATTTGGACGTACGTCACTGTCTCGATGTGATGCATATTGAGAAGAATGTATGTGAAGCACTTGTAGGTACGCTGATGAATACCCCTGGAAAGACAAAAGATGGCTTAAAAGCGCGGAAAGATCTTGTACAGCTTGGTATTCGATCGTCTCTAGCCCCTGTAGAGGAAGAAGGTAAATCTTATTTACCTCCAGCTTGTTACACTATGTCGACCGAGGAGAAGAAGCGTTACTGTAATGCTTTGAAGTCTGTTAAGGTTCCAACAGGTTACTCTTCGAACATCCGTAATTGTGTTAATACCAAAGAACTGAAGCTGGCGGGATTGAAGTCACACGACTGTCATAATCTTATGCAGGAGCTGAATGTTATCGCTCTACGAGGATCATTGCCTCGTCACGTGAGGAAGGCGATATCGAAGCTATGTTACTTTTTTAAGTGCATATGTCGTAAGCGAGTGAGCAGGCAGAAGCTGGATGAGTTGCAGGAAATGGTGGTGGAAGTTTTGTGTAGGATGGAGATGTACTTTCCCCCGGCCTTTTTTGACATAATGATCCACGTGATTGTCCATTTGGTGAGGGAGGTAAAATTATGTGGCCCAGTTTACTTGAGATGGATGTATCCATTTGAGCGGTACATGTCGATTTTTAAGCATTTCGTGAAGAACAGATATAGGCCTGATGCTAGTATAGTTCAACGTTATGTCGCAGAAGAGGTTATTGAGTTTTGTACCAACTATATGAAAGATGTTGCCACAGTGGGGATCCCAAATGCTAGGCACGATGGTAGAGTGGACGGGCACGGGCTCAAGCATCATAGTTTGTTTAGTCCTACCGCCGCCGACATGGATGCTGTCCATTTATATATCCTCAGAAATCACGAGGCGGTGACCCCTTATGTTGACATACACATGGATCAGATTAGAGTGTCAAATGCATGGACTGTCGGTGATGTGAGGATCCTGGAAAAGCATTGTGCCAATTTCGTTCGGTGGCTGCAAGCTCACATTCAGCAAGGGGACCATCCTGATATTGTCAAGCTGTTATGTAGAAGACCCCTCGACACTGTTTCCTCTTTTGGTGGGTACGACATAAACGGTTATACTTTTGGAACCAAATGGTCGGATGAGAGGTCAACTAACCAAAACAGTGGTGTGGTAGTACCAGGTGAGGCAGTTCATGGATGCGAAGCATACTACGGGACGATCACCGACATCTGGGAGATTGACTTTATCAGTGCCACAATTCCAGTGTTCAAGTGTGAGTGGGTGAAAGAATGTGGCGGGGTGCGGAAAGAGGATTACGGCACAACCCTGGTGAATCGCAGTGTTCTTGGCTCTGAAGGTGATTCGTTTATCATGGCGTCTCAGGCGCACTAAGTGTTTTATGTGACGAATCCACAGGATAACCGGTGGGAGATTGCGGTGAATGGTAAGCAGGCGCTTCTTCACAATGGCAATGACGAGGATCGCAGCTTTGGAACAGATATCGGGGACCTTCTGGGTTTAGAGCCTAACGAAACCTTAACTGAAGACGAGGCGAGTTTGAAAAGGTATTTTGCGCGGAACGATCACACGGAGGGCATTTGGATCACCAATGCTGGAAAACCAACGAAGCGGAAGAGGAATCAACCAAAGAATATGTAAACATTAGTATATAATTGGAAAAACCTTAAGTTTTCAGCATATACATTTGGTATGGACTGAATTAGTATTCATGTATGCTTGAAACGTGTTTCACTCATAGCATAGGCGTAAATAAAGACGACTTCTCTTGTACAAATCGCCTATAAGCGTTACTAGAGGCGATATCGTATCTCTATTCGCCATCCTTGAAACTACGTCGTTTTTGTAGTTTTACTTTATGCCTTGGCATTTAGGTGGTGGCGGTTCCGTAAGCCGTCTCGCCTGTTACTGGCGAGTTCGCTTCTTGAGTCGTCTGTTAGACTCTGTTGAAACAGGCGAGATTAGAAGCGAACTCGCTTCAGTTATAACACCACAAGCGAATTTGGTTGCGAGTTCGTTTCTGACTTTACATAAATAGTATTTTAGTACTAGCAACACTATAAAAGACTATATCGACACCGGTTTAACACATGAACAATTATATGTAATTTAAACAATAAGCGCATATGAACTGTAAGCACCAAATTTTATTGAATAATGCAATCAAAACGAAAAAATCGTTAAATTGTAGCAATACAATTTGAAAAAACGTCCCTAGACTACATCCACATGTCTAGGAAGAGTTGTCTCCGCCTTCCTGGTCTTCATTGTCAGGAGTGGCCGCCGAAGGATTTTTTCGGGCATATGCTCTTAGAAAACCACGAAGCAAGTGGCTGTTCTTCCACCCCGTCTTGCGGAGATTAGCAAGCTCTGTCCTCATCGCGAAGTTCGACTCCTCAAGCCCCTTATAATATGCTTCCGCACTCACTAGTGAATGGAGAACATTGAAAATGTTAAATTTAGATATTGAACACAATATAATGGAACTTAAATATAATTTGTATCCCCTTACCTCCGATTTGCTCAGGTTCCGGCTCCACGGCCTTCTCTCCGTTTGGCTGCCAAGTCCCCCCAACCAATGACCACTTTTTCTTCTCAAAGTATTCCTTGGTGTAGTACTCACACGGCTTGGCGGTGTTGGAGAATTTCAACTTCGGATGCTTGGACCGGAGCAACATTGTTATGAAGTTTGCGTAGGGCAACTTCTTAGCCACCGTATTGTTCTCAACCACGCTGTCCTTCATGTGTTGAAACATGGTGTACCCGAGGTTTATCATCACTTCCGAGGCCAACAAGTAGTAAGTGACCAAAGTGGTGAAGTTTGGCTCTTGGAGGTAACCCCCTTTGGGCACAATATTGGTAGCCACCATCTCATACAAAATCCTTCGCTCGCGTGTAAGCTGTCCCAGCTTGTACTCCTTTGGCCTTCCAAGCGGACCTAACTGGCGGCCGAAGTGCTCCAACCCCAATTTCTGCAAATTCGCGGCTGGAAAGATCGACTCACTTGGCCAGTCACCCCTTATGTAAAGGTCCACTGGTTCATCTTCGTCCTCGTACGTGTTCTTGAGGGCTGCATTGAACAGTTCAGGACTGATTTCAAACTCCTTCTTGTTGACCTTGGTCTTCCACTTATCAGCCACCTGTCGGAAATTAGCGTAGAATTGCATTGTATCCTCTAGATAACCCGGGTCCTTCACCTTCATCAATGTGTCCGCACCCGAATAATTTAGCAAGCCCCACACCCCTTTCAAGCCTAGCTCTTCAACCTTACTCTCATCCACCACAAGTAAGGTGTTCAACTGCGACTTAGCATCCTCAAAACTCCTATACTTGAGGTAAGCAGATTCACTGACAAACTTAGTTTTATCAAAAACTATAACCTCGCTCGATTGTTCAACCTTCTTCTTTCCCCTCGGAGCCATGTTTCTAATTAACCAAAGTACCTATCAAGAATACCTAACATCAATCCTATTCCTATGATTGAACCCCAGTTTCAACAAACAAAATCAACAGAAAGCTCAAATACTGATGAACTTAAAAATTTGAAAACATGGCATCCAGATTAACAATGAGTAAGATGAAACGGGTCAGAAACTTACCAGATGTATGGAATATGGCAGTGGGGGAGCAAATTTCCGGCTTGACGGTGGCTGGTCGGTTGTGGGTGAGCAGAGGAAGCAGCGATTTTGCGTGAGTTTGGGGGAAAAATTGGGGATCTGAGTTTTGATCGACAGGGCCCAGCAGTTGACTATTTATGTTTGTCATGGTTACGATGTCGCTGGTAACTCGCCTACAGGCGATTAACGAGGCGAGTTCGCTTGTTTGTTATTATATCAATTCAATCTTGTTTCGAATTCTCTTGTAACTCGCCTACAGGCGAGCTGGGAGGCGAGTTCGCTTCATTGTTAAAAACTATAGGCCTTTAGGCCAGGGATCTGATAGATGCACTCAACAATCTGATCGCTCATCACTGTATAGTGTATGTATAGTGTATGTATAGTATATGTGTATATCATGCATGGTGTTTCATTGGCAGTTTGCGCGGGTCGGCGACTTATCGAATCATTTAGTTTTGGTCACATATTTAAACTGATCAATTGGACCCTGCTTCACCGATGTGGGAAAATTGATGTGACGTGGAGGCGAATTCGCCTGTAACTCGCCTGCAGGCGATTTAAGAGGCGAATTCGCTTGTAACTCGCCCACAGGCGAGCTGGCAGGCGAGTTCGCTTCATTGTTAAAAAATATAGGCCTTTGGGCCAGGGATCTGATAGACTCACTCAACACTCTGATCGCTCATCACTGTATAGTATATGTATAGTGTATATATAGTATATGTGTATATCATGCATGGTGTTTCATGGGCAGTTTGCGCGGGTCGGCGACTTATCGAACCATTTAGTTTTGGTCACATATTTAAACTGATCAGTTGGACACTACTCCACCGATGTGGGAAAATGGATGTAACGTGGAGGCGAGTTCGCTTGGCCACTCGCCTCCAAGCGAATTGAATAGGCGAGCTCGCCAGTATTAAAACAAAATAAATTCTTTAACTAATATTGAAATAGGAGTATATATGAATATTGGCCGATCACACTTGGAACTCACTCATCACAATAACACGACCACTAGTGTAATTTGGCCTTTTGGTTCTATTGTTCCGGAGTCCCGAACGCAAAACTTCTGCACATAAATAGTCAAACTATTATTTAATAGTAATATGTTATATTTTATTTAATATGATCTTTTGTTAATTTTATATATTAAAAAAATATCTGTGATAGAAATTACACATTTTTTTTAAAAAATAATCAGAGGTTACTGTAATTAATTACAATTTCAGTACTCTAGTTGTAATTACAATTTCAGTACTCTAACCGCAACTAGAATACTGAAATTGTAATTAATTACAGTAACCTCTAATTATTGAACCATTTAGTTTTGGTCATATATTGAAACTGATCAGTTGGACGCTACTCCACCGATGTGGGAAAATTGATGTGACGTGGAGGCGAGTTCGCTTGGCCACTCGCCTCCAAGCGAATTGGATAGGCGAGTTCGCCAGTATTAAAACAAAATAAATTCTTTAACTAATATTGAAATAGGAGTATATATGAATCTTTATGTAATTTCAAATTATTTTTTTGTACACATTTGCGATCAACTATGAACTTGGTAGGTCTAATTCTTGATGTAGTATACACTTTCATGTCCAATTTCTTTTAATCGCTCACGGTTTGACCAAGCTAGATCTCGAGCTCGAACTCGTTCGAATATGTGGCGCAGTCGACTCGAGCTTTTACATTATATATATATATATATATAATTAGGTATATATAATTCGGTATATGGTTAATATATCAATTCGGTATATAATTTGGCCTTTGGCCGATCAAACTTGGAACTCACTCATCACAATAACACGACCACTAGTGTAATTTGGCCTTTTGGTTCTATTGTTCCGGAGTCCCGAACGCAAAACTTCTGCACATAAATAGTCAAACTATTATTTAATAGTAATATGTTATATTTTATTTAATATGATCTTTTGTTAATTTTATATATTAAAAAAAATATCTGTGATAGAAATTACACATTTTTTAAAAATAATAATCAGAGGTTACTGTAATTAATTACAATTTCAGTACTCTAGTTGTAATTACAATTTCTGTACTCTAGTTGCGGTTAGAGTAACCTCTAATTATTGAACCATTTAGTTTTGGTCACATATTGAAGCTGATCAATTGGACGCTACTCCACCGATGTGGGAAAATTGATGTGCCGTGGTAGCGAACTCGCCTCTATTCAACGCCTGTGTGTCAAACGGCGTCGTATATACATGTTCTGTACTTGTGTTTTTTTAAAATTCTTCTTTCCAGAGGCGAACTCGCTTCTTTATTCGCCTCAATGCTTACGATTTCGCCTATTGTCACGCTTGCTAGGTTCTATTCCACACGACGGACTTAGTGGCGATATCGCAAGACATATACGGTTGTAGGCGTTAGAGTAGGCGGTATCTCTGCCGCGTTCGCCTCTTCTTACGAGTTCGCCTCTTGGCACGCCTGTTAGCTTCTGTTCCACACGGCGGACTTGGTGGCGAACTCGTGAAGCCTAAATCTTTAAAGGCGGCAGAGTAGGCGATTACGCTTCCTTATATCGCCTTGTGGAAATATGTGAAGCGAATTCGCTTCCAGGTTCGCTTGGTAATATTATGAAATATTGTTTTCATACGAATTTTCATGTTTTATCAAGGTTAGTTATCTTATTTGTCAAGATTGAAGTTAATTAAGTTGAAATATATTTTATTGGCTAACAATAATAGTAGTCTCAAAAGAATGCAACTAAACGATGTTGCGAGTTTAAGTACAAAATCAACAAACGGTGAAATATGCTAAGCGTCATCACTGTCGTCCTCTTCACTATCACCGTCGTCATGACCACCCTCCTCTTTGCCCCCGTCTTCGTCATCTTCTTCTTCCGACGACTCTTGTACTTCCTCTTCGGACGGCTGTTGTACTTCCTCTTCCGACGACTCTAGCGCATCCTCATTATGGCTTTGTTCGTTTCTGAAGACAACCTTGAACATTTCGTCATTATCTTCGTCCGGAGAAAACGGGCCACCATATGAACCAACGGGATCTTCTCCATCCTTAGCACCTTCGGGCTCGTCAAGCTGTTGTGCTTCCTCCTCTTCTGGATCCTCCTCTTCTGGTTCCGCTTCACTTTCAGGGTCATCCGCCTCCGCGTCCATTGGTGGCAAAGGCTGAACGGAAAAGTCTGACATCCCTTCCTCGTCGCTAAGCTCAGGTTCCAAGTCTAGCATCCTGCCAAACTCCAATATCATCTCCGTTTCTTTGGCTTGTTCCAACTTCACCTGTTCTATTTCCGCTGAAAGCTGTCCCATCATCACGACCATTCGCTCACGCCACTGAAGTTCCCGTCCTGCCAAAACACATCAAATCCATTTAGAATATTGTATAGGCACAAACAAATAAATCTAATAAAATATCAAGTTTGGGTAGAATCGTCTTACCCGGACTCAAAACACCACGCGCACTTGAACTCGAAGCACCATCCTTCTTCTTCTTTATGACCCCATCGGCGCCAAGTGTCAATCCCTTGCTACGCAGCCATTTCTCGGTGTAGTGCATAAGTGGCTCTGGCCGACTAACCGGTCTAATAACCTTCTTCTTGATCATCGCCGTGATAAGCTGGCCATATGGGATCGTTTCATCAGATTTGTCCTTGGCACGCTTCAGCATGTACTTCAAAATCGCGTACCCTGGATTGATCTTCAACCCCTCCATGATGTAATAGAACAACATCAAATTGGCAATAGTAGGCTCGCAAGGGTGACCACCCGATGGCATGACATTCGAGCATATCAACTCGAACACCAACCTCTGCTCCTGAGTGAGAACGCCAATATTGTACTTCTTCGGAGTACCTTCCACCTTGCTACGCGACTTAAAGTATTTTCTACGCATAGCAACGGGTTCTAGGGGGTTCAAACTAGACAAAGATGGGAAGTTTTGGGTGTGGTAACACTCGTAAGGACCGTTTGGATCTAACAGCCTTAAGTGGTCAACCGACACATACGGGCAACCTATCACCTCATTAATCAAATACTTATCAACCTTAAACCTTACTCCCCTAACCATTGTCTCCCCCTCTTCGGCGTCCTTTGCAAAAGTCATATTTGCATAAAACTGTAAACACTCATCCTTATGCACCGGCTCTCTCGACATCAACATCCCTTCTAGATGCGTCGCCTTAAAATAGTCTACAATTTTACAAAACCCTAACGACTCTATCCGATCTTCATCAAAAACCCTAGCATTCAACAAGAAGCGACGAGAAAATTGTTCGTACCTAGTCTCGGCCTTTGTGCTGACGAACAGAGACGTCTCCTCATCCTCCTCAGTCGCAGGGTTACCCGCCGGATTCTCGGCTGGCCCACCAGTTTCAGGCGGGTTCCTGGTGGCGGTGCGGCGGTGCGGCGACGGACTGGTGGCGGTGTGGCGGTGTGGCGACGGACTGGTGGCGGGTTGGCGGTGATGGGAGGTTCCAGAAGTATGGCCGCCAGTTTCAGGCGGGTTCCTGGTGGCGGTGCGGCGACGGACTGGTGGCGGTGTGGCGGTGCGGCGACGGACTGGTGGCGGGTTGGCGGTGATGGGAGGTTACAGAAGCGAGTTCGCCGCCGCCGCCGCCTGTAGATCCACCGGCCGGGCGATCGCGTCTCCGGCGAGGTTGAAGGTCGGCGAGGGTCTCTTCACGCATTCCGGCCGGCTCCGCTTCGGGTTGAGCAGTGAGCGTGGTCTTCTGGCGCTTGGGGGCTGGTGGGGTGAGGGTTTTACCGGCTGATTTGCTCCGGCCCATGGTGTTGCAGGGATTTTCCGATTTGGGGGTTTAGGGTTTTGCGGGTGGAAGTTGGGGGGTTCTGAAATCGCCACCCGCAAAACTTGTTTTTGTATTTTTTTTTTAAATTAAAATACGCTGGCGAACTCGCCTCTCCCATTCGCCTGTAGGCGAAATTGGTTACGAAGTCGTGTCAGGAACGTCGCGCGTGGATTTTACTATGAAACGAACTCGCCTGTGTGTTCGCCTATAATTTCAACCAACTGGCGAACTCGCCTCAATTTTGTTTGTAGGCGAACGTTGTAGCGATTTCGCTTCTGTACAATCATCAAACCCTTAACCCTAAACCCTGAACCCATGCCCGGCAACCCACACGATAAAAACCAAACCCATTTATCATCGAGATTGGGAATGACAACCTTCAATCAAGCGAGTAGTGCGTAACTCGTCTAGACTCGAGAACTATATTAACCATGTTCGAGTCGACTCGAGAACTAGCGAGTTAATAATACTCAACTCGAACTCGTTATTATTTATCGAGTATCGACACTACTTGCGAGTTCGAACTCGAATTGTTTTTTTCTCTTTTTAAATAAAAATTTTACTACTTCTATACTATGAAAATTTCTAATTATATATATGTGCGTTTAAATACCTGTTCAATATTGAAATTATTAGCATCCTTAGAATTTATTAATGTAAATACCAATGCAATTAATTAGTTTATTCAATATTGAGTAGTAACAGAAAACTAGCTAGATTAGATGATTGAACTAATATAGTATAACCTAATAATATTATAAACTTGCAACTGATTATACTTACCGAGTTACGCATGAGTTTTTCAAGTCGAGCTAGATCGAGTCGTGTTTAGTCCGAGTTTTGACCGAGTCGATCTCGAATTACTCGCGTGTTGACTCAATTACCACCCCTATTCTCATCTAAAACTGGATACTTTTCGTTCATTAGCTCCCGAGATGTGTGATCGCGAAGTCGGCTCTTTAACGGGGTAACGACGTTGCCTGTATGTATAACATCATCCAGACTATGAGTAATACCACATGCATTACAGAAGAACTAAATGTCTACACTTTCAGTCTGAAGTTGTCAAATACATGTATATTCGATGGTGATCAACACGTGGCTAATGTAGAAAGTCCTATTGCTCGTGTCTGCACTATTGTAACATTTGGTTAACGAACTAATGGTATTAACCCGTAGTCCCATCATATACGTATCTAAACAGTTTATGCCAAATGCTTTACAATAAACATGGATATGGATTAGAGTTAACAATTTCAGATACCTCTTCATAGGACTATATATAACATGTCACAACAATTCTCTTTCATAACAGACGTCATCGTTGCAACCAACTCAAGTAATATTATGTGCAGATAAAATCTGATTTCATTTATAAGTTTTCATATTAAATTTTAATATACATCATCTCATGAAACACACAGTGTTAATATTAATTGCATAACAAAGTAGCAAATATTCAGAAAATAATTATTATGGGTTCATCAACTTGCTAGCTAGCGATACCGCAAGGGGTATTCGCCTCTAGCCGATGCAGGTTACGGTATCGTAACCCGGTGAAACAGTAACCGACCAAATATACTATTCAGCCATGTTTTGTCCAACTTTACCATACTATATATATCTTTTATCCCGGATTTTGCTAACCTCTTCACCATTTTCACCATTCATTCCCATCTACCCCTCCTTCTCTCTCACCTTATCCCCCCCTCAACTTCCATCTCAAATCCTTGTATTCCAAATCCATTCTTGCCTCATTTCTTGGTGAAATCTCATCAAAACCAACCACAAACTCACCCTCAAATCTAGCACATATATTTTGTGTGAAGAACTAAACCCTATAAAGCTTGTAACCCACCAAAAACCCCAAAATCTCCTTCAACTTTGGTTGAATATTACAAATCTCGCTACTTTGTGTGTCTAAGAGCAACAAACAACTAATATCTTCTTCTACAATTAAGGCATGAGACTCAAATTTGAAGTATTATTCAAAGCACATCTTATTTAGTTACTTTTTGAGATATATTGGTTGAATGGCATGCTTGAGTAGACATTATCCATGCTTAGTCCCTATCCATAACATATGTGTTTCATGACTATGTTAAAATCAAATTTAGAAGCCATAGTTCACTTTATTTGTTACTTTCATGTGGCATTCTAACATGTTAGCCTACCTTAGGTTCACTTTGGTTATACAATTCAACAAATCCGTTTTTTCCTTGTTTTAACTAGTCATGCTTGTGTTATTTTACTTCTACAACTCATTCAACATGGTTTTGTTGTTGTTTTACCTAGTCATAATAGTGCTAATTAGTTAAGATTTTATTTCTATCCATCCTTAGATAGCAATGGTGACCACTTCAACCACTTCAAGTGCCCAACCAAAGAAGCGAGGTAGCAACTCGAAGAAAGGCCTACAAGTCCGCTCACATTGTCGAGTTCTACAAAGAAGAATGAGAAGAGGAGAACTAACACACATAGGATTTAATGCTAAGGGTGTATGCAACCGACCAAAAAAAGAACGTTAAAAATGGTCAAGTTGGTGTGGCCGAGTTGGAAGAATGTTTATTGAGATAACGGAGGATAATTGGAGAACCGTCCCATCAAAAAAGAAGGAGGAAGTTTG
The DNA here is from genome assembly GCA_948330725.1 of Sherardia arvensis. Lineage (NCBI taxonomy): Eukaryota > Viridiplantae > Streptophyta > Magnoliopsida > Gentianales > Rubiaceae > Sherardia > Sherardia arvensis. The sequence continues at coordinate 5,955,505 of OX415239.1, read as the reverse complement.
GGTAGAATGCCAAGTAAGTAACATTTAACCTTTCAATGATCTATCTACTCAATATTATACATCTTCATAATATATAGACATAATACATGCTACATATTTTGGCGTAGCGACCTTTTGAAATAGAATCTAATGACATGGAAGTGGTGAGAAAGAAGGCATTCAACATCGTCTCCAAAGATTTTCGCGAGCACAAGCATGCTCTAAGAAAAGACTACTTGTATGAGAAAGGAAAGAGGCTAGGTCAAGATCCAAGGGACCGATACAATCATATTACAACCGATGCGTGGGAGGCCTTCAAGCAAGCATCGCTTGAAAATAAGACTTCGGTGAGCCACAAACTATAACTTCGGTGACATAACCTCCTCTTATCTATTACATTAATGATGACATGTGATACGGTATCTTCTTGTGCTTAGGGGAAATGGGACAAGAAGGTCACATCGGCGAAATCAATAACAATGCCATACACCGGTGGTAGGTCGGGGTATTTGGGTGTAGGTGAGAAGGAGGGGCTTAGGGAGAAGGAGGAACTAGTGAAGGAGTTGGTATTAGGGGGGATGGACGAGGCGGAAGCTCGGTATGTCATAGTGGAAAAGGACGCCGAGGATTATACTAGACAAAAACTCTTCGTGTTGGGTCGAATTAGAGACTCGGATGGTAAGTTCACTTCGGAGGATGCCGAAAAATGTGCAAAGAGGGTGGTTAGTCTATCTATCTTACATTATCTTACTATCTATTGTAGTCTTATTTATTTTTGTTGGTGCTTTCAAATATTCTTCACAACCACTTTCACCTAGTACAACATATTTGATAATAGGAACTTCTTGAGCGCCAAAAGGAGGAGGGTACCTTTATCCCGTGTGGGAAGAAGGATGTCTTGAATGAGGCTTTTGCTCTTGGGAAGAAAAAGGAACACCCGGGAAGAGCATTAGGTGTTGGAGGTTACGCGACACAAGAAGAGGTTTTTGGGATTAAGCAAGGTTGGGGCAATCCTAAACCATCACAACTACAACGAGCTTTGAGCGAGGTGGCGGCGACAAAGGCGGAAATGAAGGATTTGAGGGAGGTGATGAAAGACATAGCACAACACACCAACTATCCCCACATCGAGAGGTTAGGAGGTACACAACCACATCTTCCACCATCATCAAAGGGTTCTCAAGCATCACCTCAAATTGTGGAGGATGAAGGTGAGAATGTGGAAATGGAGGAGGAACTAGTGCCTCCTACTCCACCTTCATCACCCATCAAGTTGAATGCGGCGCATTCCATTCAAGTTGATAAGGTTAGTACAAATTTTGCTAATTTAGAACATCGTTGGTTTCTAATCTCTTTCTAAAAATAGTTGGATGATGATTTCTCTTGTGCTTTCATTTATGATAGAACCCCCCTTGCAAGCTATATGTTTCGCAAGGTACCAAATCAAAACCACTCCATGTCGCCAATGGCACATGCGACCCAAGTGCGGTGAAACACAATCGTGTTGACATCCCCGCAGGATTTTTTAGTGTTCGCATTACCGATGTTTTGATAGAACAACAAATGCTACCTGTGAAGGAGTCACCGATGGTGAGAGTTGGGGAGGCTAAAGGTTTCCTTCTTCTATGGCCAAAATGGTTGGTGCTTGATGAAAAATCCACCTCCATACCCCGTAGGAAACCATAAACTCCACAAAATCCACAAATACCCGTGCATGCCTTGCCTATAGCTAGACAAACATTAGACCCCATGCTCGTGGAGTTTATGAAAGCCCTTCCACCCTTCGTCCGAGTCTTTTATGATTTGATATCCTCGCACGACAAGAATGCATGCTATGCCTTTCTCGGAAATGAAAGGTGCTTTACCATGACAAAGGACATCCACGTACCATGGGAAGATTTTGAATATTTCTGGAATTTCAATGAACTTCCCGCCACCATTCTTTGCCTCAATCAAATGTAAGCCATTTGTATGTGTTTCATGAGAATACTCAATTATGAAACCATATATGATTACATCCTCGTCATGATTGTCTACTACATTCACAGGTTCTTGCATCACCATGCCTATCACCAGAGCAAGCATTTCATTGGATTTTTGCATCCAATGCATTTGCAAGCTAGTATGGAGAGCAATAGGCAAAGACTTGATTACTTGAATTCTACTCTCTCCGACAAATCAAAGAAAATATGGATCGGACCATATCTCGAGAGGTATACCTTACAATTTGCTCTATTACTCATGCTAAATATATTGTATTTGCTCTACTGCATTCTTTTTTTATGACCATTATGCTTTCATGTGATTTGTAGTGATCATTGGAGCTTTGTTGCAATAATACCCGCTTTAAAGCAAGTATATTGGATAGACCCACTCCACCGCCCTCCATCACGAACATTCGCCGATCTCCTTGATAATGCAATTCTTCAAGTGAACGACAAAACACTCCTCGACTTCCACCTTATAAACATTCGGGTAAGATGTTGTGCTCATGCTATCACGTCCTTTCAAAAATCAACATTTACGTTTAAAGTACCATAAGTATAGTAATGTTTTATGTTTTAAACACTTTTGTAGTCTAGGAAGCAATCATCGAACTATGAATGTGGCTATTACACAATGATCTTTGGTTTGATGGTGGTGGATGGTGTTCAAAAAGACATGCTAGATCTTCTAAAGGTACGCTACACGCGTCTAATCTCATTTATATTCGTCGAGATTTCCTAATAAGCGTTATTTTCAATCATAGGCATTCAAGGATGATATCACTCCTTTCTCCTTGCAAGAACTTAACGACGGAAGAGACTAAATGGCTAAATATCTGGTCCACAACCGTGCGTTTACCATTGCAAGGCCACAGGTCCCTAACCTCCCCAAGGCATGAAAAAGTATTGTCTCTCTTTTTGGTAGGGGCTTGACATTGGTATCGCACTTGAGTGCTTAGGTTATGCATCTTTAGTATTAGTATAGGGGCGTTGGATTTGAATTTGACAGGTTTATGTTGAGTCGGGTATCCCGATTCATGTTTCGAAAGAAACGGGTCAATTTTAACAAATAATTACACAATTCTGTCTTGCACGCAAACGAATTCGCTTCCTTATTCGCTTCTTGTCGAATCCAGAAGCTAGATCGCCTTCTACTACAATATAACAAGCGGTCATACACACGGCCTCGCCTATGTATTCGCCCACAGAAGCGACGTCGCCTGGCTACTCGCTTGCTAGACTCTGTTGCCCCTGGCGTGCCTCAAACGATTTCGCCTATACATTCGCCCACAAAAGCGACGTCGCCTGGCTAATCGCTTGCTAGACTCTGTTGCCCCTGGCGTGCCTCAAACGATTTCGCCTCCAATATTCGCCTCCATAGACGAATTCAAAAGGCGAATTCGCCAACCACATTCCCTACAAAAAATATGTGCACGACGTCGCCTAATATTCGCCTCTTCTGGCGGTGTCGTATCCCACTCCACTTGTGCCCATCTGGTCTGGCTACATTTTCAGGTGGCGAGTTTATAGTTTCGCCACCTCCAGAAGGCGAACTCGCGTTTTTTTTTCGACCACAAGCGAGATGATACACGATACCGTAACACCATGACCATTGAGTCTTTTTTCAAATTTAATATTCCCATATATTCCGGCGAATACGCCAGCGGTCTCGCCTGCTTCACCCTAGTGAGTCTGGTTACGATTTCGGTTGTGTATTATTAGAAACAAGCGACCAACACAAGCGAGTTCGCCTTAACAGGCGATCACTGGCGGCGATATCGTATCACTCACATTTACAGACACAGGCGACCTGAGGTGGCGAATTCGTAACAGGTATACAGGGCGTTTTTTAAACGCTGCACACGGCGTTTTGAACCGCCGTGCGCAACATGCATGTTTAAGGCATTTTGTTAACCGCCCAGAAGAAGTGCCATTTTACGGCACAACCCATTACGGCATTTCCAAAATGCTGTGAATGGTACGAATGAACCGCCTAGAAACCTAAGTCCGTCCACTAGTGACCCTACCAAAAACAGCCTGAAACGGTAATAAAATGGTAACAATCATGGCGGAGCCACCGCAGCTCCGCAGTGGCAACCCACCGTTTCGTACATTTGCGCAAGCTCTTTCAGCCAGACCTCCTCCATTATCGTCTGCTCTCCCTACAAATCCCGAAATCCACCCAATTGGAGACCATAAGGGCAAGATCGCCTTCATTGTTTCGGCTGATCAGGCTGCATTATTGGCGAGTCACTACAAAAATGCCTTGATAGGGAAGTTTGAAAGGTGGAAACCTTCAATGGAAGTACTCAACGAAGCTTTCAAATCAATCGGTTTTGAATCATCCTTTCAACTGGGGTCGCTGGATTACAAACATGTGTTAATCAGATTTCAAAGCCCCTCTGACTATCAAAGATGCTGGATTAAAGGTATGTGGAGTTTCAAGGGTGTTCCCATGAAGGTTCTGAAATGGACCACCGATTTTACCCCCAACTGTGAGTCATGCATAGTCCCTGTTTGGGTAACAATCCCTAATCTGCCTATATACTTCTACAATTCTGCTATGCTAGAGTTTATTGGTGATCAAATTGGGTGCTTTCTGAAAATGGACTCTGCCACTGCTTCACTGACACGCCCCTCTGCAGTTAGGCTTTGTATAGAAGTTGACTTGCTAAAAAAATTGCATCATGAGATAGCAGTAGGTATTACTGGGCATGTTACTGATCTAGAAATCATTAATGATGATGTTCCCCTGTACTGCTCTCATTGCCTGAAGCTTGGCCACAATCTGGAAAAATGTATCTATGCTAATCCCCAGCTTAGACAGTCTTACAATCCTAGAAAACCGATGACTTCTGATCCCTCAAACCAGCCCCACTTAGCAGTATCTGCAAATGATAGTGATGCCCTGCCAAAATATGCTCAGAAAGCTGGTGTATCTGGTGTCTCTGCTAAGGAGAAAGATAGAGTAATCAAGTCCCAAATGGTGTATGTTAGGAAGGATCCTTTGCTGGTGCAATCTACTACCTCACAGCTACCTCTCAGCAAAGGAAAAGAGAAAATGAGTGAAGATGATCAATTGCTGCCACAAGACATTCACAGGCCTTCCTCCCCAAACAAGAGCTCCCAGTGCAATGCAACTCCTACTCAGACTGATAATCCCCAAAGCTTCACTGGCCAAGATAATGACATTCTCTCCATCCATTCCTCACCCTCCCAATCCCCCCCACCTAATCCTACAGATACTCACAAGTGCCATTCCATCACACCCTCTTCTACACCTCAGAATTCCTCAACTATATTCTCAGACTCTCACAGTGCTCACATTCTGGGGACTGAGGATAAGAACTGGCTGATGAAAAACCATAAACCTAGGAAATATGCTGCTGATGACTCATCTCTGAATACAGGTAAAAGCTCATTTGTATATGATGCAGATGCTTCTAATCTGCTTCCTTTCTTTTCTCAGGACAAAAATAGGCACAATAGATTTTTACCACTCATAGAAGATGAGCAGTTTCAACTGCTGAGAAAGGAAGTTGCAAAAAATTCTGAAGATGCTGGTCCAGGAAAATCCCCAGTGGCTGAGACTCAGGCACACAATGATGAGCAGCAGACTGATCCAGCTAATCCTAACAATAAGGGACAGGTAAATACTCAGGTGAGGAAATCATCAAGATTAATTGCTAAACAGATTCCCCCTATTAAACTGAACACATACTTCACAAAGCTTAACCAAATTATTTCTGGAGCTGTTACTCTTAGCCCTAAAAAACCTTTTTAATGATTAGTACAAACCTCAAAATTAAATTCCTTGTCTGGAATGTGAGAGGAATGGAAACATCTTTGAAAAGACTTGATGAACTGATTTTAAACTATTGCCTTGATTTTGTGTGTTTAATTGAACCTATGCATGATAACCAAAAAATTTTGCACTACATGAGAGTCCTTAAATACCGAAATTGCCTAGCTGCTCAGAATGAAAGAATCTGGTTGTTCTGGAGAGATGATATCCAAGTCTCCATGCTAACTGATCATGCCCAATTCCTACATGTTTTAATTCATAGTCAGAAACTTAACTCCTCCATGGAGGCTGTTTTTGTCTATGCTTTAAGAACTAGAAAGGGTAGGGAAGACCTCTGGATTGATTTAAAGAACATTACTTGCCCAGATACTATTTTCATCGGTGATTTTAATGCTATAGCATCACTTTCTGAGTACAAAGGTAGTTCTACTCCCAGCTTAAAAAGCATCAGTGATTTTTCTAAATTTATTGATGATATGGAGTTAGAACACATTAATACTGTTGGAAATCCTTTCACTTGGAGTAATGGTAGACAGAAATTTCCTCTTGATCTGCGTGTTGCTGGTAGATCTAAATTACCAACAATACAAAGACTTGATAGGGGTCTTGCTAAAGCTCAGTGGAAATTCAAATTCCCTGGCTCTTCCATCCTAGTGCTTAGTAAATTGTCCAGTGATCATTGTCCCCTATTTTTAACTATAGGCAGTACTATTAAATCCTCTCCCAGACCATTTAGGTTCCTTAACACTTGGTTCAAAAGACCAAATTTCATTGATGTGATTAAGGAAAATTGGGAGATTCAGGTTGACAACACTGGCATGATTGGACTTTACCTTAAACTTCTCAGGCTAAAAAAATGCCTTAAGATCTGGAACAGAGAAATTTTTGGAAATGTCCATGAAAATGTTGTTAGGGCAGAGGAAGGACTGAGAATGGTAGAACTGGCATATGATAGTGATCAGAGTGAAACAAATCTGGTCACTCTCAAAAATGCAAAATCATTACTCTCTAGAGCAATCAAAGAGCAACATCATATTTGGAAATAAATCCAAAATTAAGTGGCTTAGAGAAGGGGATGATAATACTAAGTTCTTTCATAACACTGTAAGGGAAAGGAAGAGTAGAATGAGCATTACCAAAATTAGAGACTCTAATAGTGTCTGGTTAGATGATTTTGCAGAAATTGAGAATGAAGCCATTAAATATTATTCTGAGCTTCTTTCTGCAGAAGATAACCCATCACAGAGCCAGTTCTATGCTCATTTTTTGACTCAGATCCCATGCCTTATTACTAGAGAAGATAATGAGCATTTGATTAAACCAGTCTCAGTTGATGAGCTTAAAGCCATTGTTTCTTCTCTAAATAAGCAAAGTAGCCCTGGACCTGATGGATTTAGTGCTCAATTTTATATTAAAAGTTGGGACATCATCTACATGGATTTATTGAGGGCTGCAAATGATTTTTTGTCTAGTACTAATATTCCAAAGGGGATTGCAAGTACCTGGATAGCCATTATACCTAAAATAGATACCCCCTCATCTTTTAGTGATTTTAGACCTATTAGTCTCTCCAATGTTGCTAATAAAATTTTCTCAAAGATACTCATGGAGAGATTAAAACCCTACATGCAAAAAATCATTTCTCATCACCAAACCGCCTTCTTAAAAAATAGGGACATTTCAGACAATGTTTTGTACTTAAAGGAAATGGTTAGATTTATTGATAAAAAGGGTAGAAATCCTAACTGCATTTTGAAACTTGATCTTAGAAAGGCTTTTGATAGAGTATGCTGGAAATTCCTAACTAGTATCCTCATTAAATTTGGATTCCATGGAAAATTTATTTTCTGTGTTATTAAAAACTTGTCAAATGCATGGTTTTCTGTGTTAGTAAATGGTAGTCCAGTAGGTTTTTTCCAGGCTACAAGAGGCATCAAACAAGGTGATCCACTCTCTCCCTTTCTCTTTAATATATTTTCTGAAGCATTTACTAGGAGTCTGGCATATATTTTTCACATAGGAAGTCTACAATATTATAATCTTCCCAGGTTTGCTTCTGTGATTTCTCATTTGACATATGCTGATGATACAGTTATTTTCATGCAAGCTTGTAAATCTAATTTGCAAAAAATGAAAGCCTTCCTGGCTGTTTTTGAATGTGTGTCTGGGCAAAAAATCAATTATGAAAAAAGTGACTATTTTGTTAGCAAGCATGCTACTGTGGCAAAAATCAGAGAAATAGACACTATTTTATGCATGAAAAAAGGAACTTTCCCATTTAAATATCTAGGAGTGCCCATCTTTTTTGGCAGAACAAAAAACATTTATTTTCAGCCAATCTTGGAGATGATTGATAGGAAAGTTCATAACTGGAAAAATAAATGGCTGTCTACAGGAGCTAAAATGATTTTGATTAATTCCTGTCTGTATTCTTTGCCACAGCATATCTGGTCAGTGATGAAGCCAACAGTTCATGTGATTAAACAAATTAGAAAAAAATGTCTGTCTTCTTTTGGGGTTCTGTAGATGATAGGCCAAAAAAAGTCTGGAAAAACTGGAATTCATTGTGTTTTCCTATTGCTGAGAATGGACTTGGGTTCAGGAATTTAAACACTATTGTCAAGTCCTTCTCAGTAAAACTGTGGTGGAAATTCCAGAATTCCCATGCTCCCTGGACCAAATTCTTAGCTTCTTTACCAAAATCATCCCAGACATCCCAAACTTGGATCATAATCTGTGAAGTAAACTAATTCTGTGAACAGCACACTAGGGTTATACTGGGCAGAGGGGAGTGTAATTTCTGGGAATCCAACTGGTCAGGGGTAGGAATTTTATCTGACATTCTGAACCCTCAAATGATAGACATTCCCATGGACAGCACTGTGGCACAATTTGTACAGAATAGACATATCACCCTTGCAAATAATCACTACTACAATATCAAGCCATCTAAGGCAGTTCATCCTTCATGTGTTAAGGCAGAAAACAAATGCCTTCTCTGGTAGTGACTTGAATGAGAAAAATCATCTAAGGCGGTTCCTCTTCCGCCTTAGATGTTTTTGGGTTTAAGACGTTTGTTTCCGCCTTGGATGAAGGCTTATACGCCTTGCTAAAGGCTTACGAACTCGCTAGCGTGAACGTCTGTATGATATGAATTGGCTCGTTGCGAAACCGTAACTAGCAAACGCTAGTCCCAAACAAATGGTTGATTGTTATGTTACGACAGCAGCTTACGGATCGCCAGATGGAATACTAACGAGTTCGCTACATTGAAAAGCCTAGACTGTTATGAATGTGTACGAGACTGGTTACGACTTCCACCGTGCGGATCGCTAATAGTAGTTACGATCTCGTAAGAGTTCCTAGTTTGTCATATATTTATCTGCTGACGAGACAAGTTACGAAAAATAGAGGCGAATCGCTCGGTTATAGGTAGCGAACTCGTTACAACCCAAATTAAACAATTCCGGTTAATCAAAACGAGCCAGGTTACGACAGCCACTAGCTACTCGCTAGCAACACCGTAGCGAGGTCGCAACCGAACAATTGTTTTTCATAAAAATGTAAAAATTGTGAAAATGATATTATAAAAATATAATAAAAGTTGTTGGTTCGAGAGAGTTAACGATATTGTAAGTAATATCGCTTATTTGTGTAGTACCGAATTCGCTACTAATCTCGCTTAGGTGAAACGACGTCGTTTTAGCACTGGGTGAGCGAGAAAAAAAATGACGTTACGAGTAAGCTAGACATTCGCCTGGCATTGGCGTGTATGGTTACGAGCTCGACAGAGATCAGATTGGAGAGGCAGAGAAGAACGAAAGATTGGGTAGCGATGGCGCAAAAACTAAGATCAGAAATATAATCCTGGCGATTAAAGTAGCGATAGTACAAGATGATCGCAAATATTTTAATGTTACGGGCGAGAGATGTTACGAACTCGCAGGTAATTCGTAAGTGTCACAAAATTATAGGATTTGAGCCATTTCCACCCATTTCCACTAAAATTGGGTTTCATTTTAATTGTCTAAGCTGTCAATTGCAAGATGCATGGTATCTAAGCACAAAACATGAACATGAAACACTATCAAGCCACAATTTATAAACTAATGCAAGTAATGGAACTCAAAAGTATATGCATCCATTTGACAAAAAAAGAAACTAGCTTTTATTGGGAATGTGAGGCCTAGAGATGTACCGAGATCTAATAAGGACCAAGTGTCTAGCCAATGCATCTCTACCATCCTCCAACTCCTTCTTGGTGTACGGTGCATGATTTTCCTCGATAATCTAAGAATATGAAATGTGTTTTAAATACTATTGAATGCAACGTAGATAGTAATAGGTACAATAAGTAGGTTATAAGAATGCTTACGCGATGTAATTCCAGATTATCTTGAACAAGGCCAGCTACACACTCGCTTGCGTACAACATCATATAGTAACCGCACTCCCAATTTGACAATTGCTTTCGGTGCTGAAAGTGAAGAAGTATAACAAATGATTTGAAATGAAATCATAGTGGAAATAAATGAGCATTGGATTTGTACTGTCACCTGAATCTGTATAAGGTTGAAGGGAAGTAGTGTGTCGTCATGTGCACTATGCATAGCAACCTCTAATAAATCTGCAAATTTTGTAGATGGACCTAAGTGTAGCGGGTCCATCCAATACACTCGCTTCAACGATGGTATCATAGCTACAAAACTCCAATGGCCGCTACATATTTTAAGAAATGAAAATGTAAGAACCCGTCTCGAAGATTATAATGTTTACGAAGTGCAAATATCCAATTGTAACAAAGAAAACTAACCCCTCTAGATATGGGCCTATGTAAATTGTCTTGGTCATAGGATGTTGCCTTCTTTTTCACTTTGAAGAACCTTCTTTTTCACTTGATCATAGGATGTTGCCTCGATAATAAAGGGGCGCTACAAATGTGATCATAAAAATAGTCACACTCACAATTTTCAATTGAAATTAAAAATAACAAGTACCACACTAACCTTGCATTCCTTCCATATATCCTTTTTGATGTCGATGCTTAGTAGCCTCCAATCCGTTGTGTCTAATGGTGTGCGTATCCTACCCGTCTTATCACACCAACTCGACCATCGCGCGGCATCATCTACGGGTGAAATAGCAACACCAATGTCATTAAACTTGACATGTGTTAGTATTTTGTTATCGATCCTAATCTCTAATTCGCGACAATGTGTGAGGAGTTGAGCTTCTTTCGATGCGCGAGTCACTTCTCGTTGTCTTCTAACCTCACTTGAACCGCCAACAACATTATCCCCCCCACTTGAGTCGGAGTTAACGGAACTTGAAGGGCTCTCCATTAAGCTTTCCTTTGTATATTGAATTTAGTTAATGACTAACACAATACTAATAAGTCAAAGTTGTACTTTGTAGTAAAAACATTATATTTCATAATCCTAAAATTTAGGGCTAAGCTAGCTACGGATAATTTTAAACGAAAATCTTGATTTTCGTTCAGGACATGCTTCTGACATGATATTTAGTAATAACATGATAAATGGAGGCACTATGTACAAGAAAATCAAATTTTTAGCATATAAGAATGAAAAAAATCGTACCTTTGGTATATGACAAAGTTGTATCGGTGGAATTGATTATTTTGGTTGGGGATGGTCTACCTTGTTTGTCCCTCTCCTACCCATAACAAAGGATGTTACCAAATTGAACAAGAACAAATAAAGATTGACATTAATTGCAAAAACTATAGGCAAAAATGTGGTTGAGAATTTATTGCAAAACTTACCAATCTTTTGGATGCAATTAGTGGCTAGTTCCACTTTGTTTTGACACAATTGATGTGTCCAACATGTATGGGATGGGTAATGGAGATTTGATGTGAAGAAAGTTGAGGAGATTTGAGAAGATGTGCAAAAGTTTGAAATTTTGGAGATGAAACCCGTAAGAAGTGATGGATAAGATGCCAAAAGTGTAGGGTTTTTCTGTTCTATAACGTGTTTACTTTATTCTAGCTTACCTCGTTGCGATCTCGGAACTCTCTCGTTACGCCTGACGTGGCTATTTACGAAGTCGTTACGTGCTCATGTGATTGCCTTTTATGCTCTACTTTATCCTTCTAGCGACATCGTAACGGAGAAGCTGACATAAAGCATCGTAACTAGGATGTTGCGAGTTCGCTACAAATACTCGCTAGAACCCTACTTAAGATTTTTCTTTGTTTTTTTAATGCACTCATACATTTTTAAATAACGATTTAAACGAAATGATGATATAAGACACTAATCATTCTATTTTAAGAATAATTTTCATTTGTTCCGTCGTATGCTCATGTAGAACGGGATAGGGATTTGGTCACTTAATCTGCAATTACATAATTTGAAAGAGTTTTAAGAAACTTAGTCTTTAATTGTAAGACAATAAGAAACTCTACACATCATGTGTACGCTTGAAAACGCTATCCATCGCTTACCTTTAGAGACACATCATGGATGTGTCTCTATTCAGCGCCCTACCAGATGACATGATAAATCTGGTATTGATTCGTGCTGAGTTCGATTGGGTTCTTCGTCGCTACGTGAGCGGAATAGCGACTGAGTGGGCTCGACAGTGGCTCACCGAAGCTTCTGCAGTAGGTCACACACCGTCGACCTATGTGTTGGCTGTTTTTGCAATCTGCGAAGGTGACATTCAAAGAGGCATGAATGTCATCACAACCATGAAGAGAACCGACAAACAGGGCCTCCGTCTAGCTCGGCAACGCGTCAAAAGAGGTCTGAGATACGCTTGGGGTTGGAGACACTACGTCAGGTACTTCTCAGAAGTAGCAGTTAG